>CM038606.1:5053287-5110148 GCA_021533255.1 Ceriops tagal | reverse complement strand
TTCCCTTTTCCTTTCCTCGTATTTTTTGTGATGTATGCCATGACTTTATCAAGTTTAATATCACTATCTTCTTCTTCAGAGCTGTTGTCAGATTCTTCTTCTTGATCTTTAACCTTTAATTTCTTCATTGCCTTGAAGGCCAACTCCTTTTCTGCCTTAGACTTCTTTTCTTTCTTCATTAGGACTATTCTTATTTCATAAGCTACTAATATGTTGTGCAAATCATCTAAAGGCATCCTATCTAAATCTCTATCTTTTATGGAGGAAACTTTGGTATTGTAAGGTTCCGGTAAGGTTTTAAGTATCTTCTTTACCACAGTAGCATCGTTGATATCCACTCCATAACCTCTAATTGAGCACATAATATCGTTGACTCTTGTGAAAAAAGCATCCACAGATTCATCATCCTGCATCTTTATGTCTTTAAATCTACTCCTCTAGATTTGTAACTTGGCTTCCTTCATAAATATTCTTTAGTTTGTCCCAAATTTGTTTGGTTGTATTGCACCTCATCACTTTGGTGAATTCTTTGTCTGATAAGGAGGCATACAAGGCATTTCTTACCTTGCCATCACACTCCAAATTCTTCTTATCAGTAGGTGTCATAACATCACCTTTAGTAATAGGGATAAAGACACTAATAGTCCAGATTAAGTGACATCAGACATGGGAGCATTCTATTCTTCTATAATTGATAATTTTGATCTTCAAAAGTAGGAATGTCTTTGCTATTAACATTGTTCATGCTATCTATGATATCAATTAGCAGTAGATGTAAAGACTCACAATAGCAATAAACAACTTCAGCTCAAAGTAGACAAATTGGATCAACAGAGGAAACCTACTTTAATGCCATTTGATGAAGACTTTCTTAGGTCTCACATTGAAAGGAGGAGGGGGTGAATCAATGTGAGATGCTCGCTTTTTACAAATCTTTCCAGATTAACCTTGGTAACTTGTTAGAGTCAATGATCTAATTTTTATCTTTCTTTTTTACGTTAAAGCGACTGTACGGATATCAATCAAACGCAAGCACCCAAGAACACATAACAATTTTTATGTGGTTCACCCACAATGTGTGAGCTACATCTATGGTGTGATAGGATCACTCCTAAATCACACAATTCACTCTTGTTATTAAGGTATACAATTAATGTCATGGAAGGATCACTCCTTAACCACTTACAATGATCTCTTGATCAAAGAGTTGATCTCCCGATCACTCTAAGGGTATCCCACCCTTTTTCAACAAGTTTATCAAAAGGTTTGTGACTAACACTTTTCTAAAAATGATTAATTAATATGCACAGGTTGCTAATGCAAAACATGGATCTTTTCCTTCCTTTGCTGCTAGTGCTACCTCACCTACTACCTTGGCAGGTTCTCTTCCCCCACTATTGATGGTGCCTCTCCTGCTGCCTTGGCAAATTGCCTCACCTGCTACCTTGGTAGGTTTTTTTCCCCTATTAATATTGCCTGCCCTACTGTCGGGACAAGTTTTCTCCTTTTGTTGTTGGTGCTGCCTGCCCTATTACTAGGGCAAGTCTTCTCTTCATACTGCTGTTGCCACCTGCCCTATTGCAAGGGCAAGTTTTCTCCTTCTGCTGTTAGTGTTGCATACCCTACTATTGGGGCAATTTTTCTCCTCTTGTTGCTTGTGCTATTGCAAATTATTGGTTGTGATTCACCTACTGCTAGTTCTACAAGCTGCTGGTTGTGATTTACCTGCTACCGATTTTGCAAGCTACTAGTTGTGATTCACTTGCTGCTAGTTTTATAAGCTGCTGGTTGTGATTGCTACTGCAATTGCTAGTTATGCTTGCTGTTACAATTGCTGGTTATGCTTACTGCTACAATTACTAGTTATGCTACAAGCTGCTTTCTTCCTCTTTAGTGATTGTTGTACCTTCTCCTTTGGTTTGGTGTGGTTGCTGGATGTCTCCTCTGGTTTGGTGTAGTTGTCGCACGTCTCCGCTGGTTTTACACCTCTTTTGGCCAGTTGCTGCCTTCTTTTTCTCCCTTTGGTTTGGCCAGTTGTTGCCTTATTCTCTTTTTGGTGTGGCTACTGGCTGCTGCAACTCGTCCTTCAGTTGGTGTTGCTACTTCCTTCTTTGGTGGCTGTTGTCACTTCTTGGTCGGCTGCACACCCTTTACTGTTCTCTTTCAATTTTCTGTAGCACACACCCATTTTGAAAAATGCATGGATGTATTTATAAGCTTTGAGATTTAGGGTTGCACAATCATCAATGGTTAGCATTGATTCCTAAGAATTGCTCTACAATCAACGGCTAAATTTGATTCCTAAAATTTAGGGTCAATGATCAAGGGTCAACGGTCAGCCTTAACCCCTAAAATTTAGGGTTAATGGTCAATATTGACTTATTAACTTTAGAATTGACCTATCACTAATTTTGACTGACAACTTCTTTGCATCTTAACGACATTCAAAACATCAAATCAACATAAACAACTATGTGAAATGCTGTTGACTACAAATCCAACATTAGTCATAAAAGATAGGTCAACAAAAAGTTTAAATTTTATTATCATTTTAGTTAAGAATATTAAGTGTAATGCTAATAAAAATGGATGAAAGCATCAAAATAGTTTCATAATCTTATTGTGGGTACCTTTATTCCCACCATTGATGGCTTGAGGAAGTTGTTTTTGCTCTTGGTTTATTGCTTAAACATTCTTTTTGTTGGTATTAGTGTTTTTGGGGCTCTTTTGTTTGTTGGGTCAAGTGTTTTTATTAGTTAGTATTGTTGCCTCTTTATTCTTGTTGTATCTGTCTTTAGTTATCTTAAATGCTCTTTTGATTATTCTTTTCCATTACCTTTTGCTTCTAAATATTTTTGACTCTTTGGCCTTTATCATTATTGTACTCTTTTCTCACTTTTGTGGTTAATGCTCCTTTTCTTTATAAATGACTTAAGACCCTTATTTTTATTAAAAAATGGGTACTTGATCTTAACTAGTGAGTTTTTTTTATTACATAATCAAGATTAATTCTCCTTTTTACACATATGCTTGTTCCCAACCATTGATTTTTACTTTTTGTTGAATGGTTTTATGAATTATTAACATGCAAGATTCACACTTAGATTAGGCCATTAGGCCATTAGATTTTGAGTTATGTATTGAACTTTGCAATAATTAAATTATTGTATTACTTTTTTTCTTGTTTTGTTTTTTATTTTACTTTTTTCTTTTATCTCTTTTTTTACTCAATTTTTTTCTTTTTTCTTTTATGTATAAATAAACAAATTATGATCTAATTGTAATCATACTTTACTAATAAATTAACCTTACATACATCCAAATACGAGACTAAGTGAGAGTGAGGTCTTCCTTAATCAAGGTGGACAAAATAGAGGTACAATAGCTACTCCTCTTTATGAGTTGCTTTGGTACAAAGGAACAAACAAAAAACTTTCTTAGATCCCTATTTTGTTCACCTTTTAAAAGTCCATGTAGCAATGTCTTTATCTTATATATACCTATTTAAGGGTGTACTTAAGATTAAGGAATAAGACCACAATGTATACCTAGTTGGCTTAAAGCAGCTAATTGTCATTTGTATGTTGGAGGTGACCATATTAATGATAATTATGTTAAAGCATTATCAAGGGTCTTATGATGTTGCCAAAGAATGTAATGTTCTTTATTAAGGATTTTTCTTACTAGTAATTCAAATTTTATGGAATCAATTGATGCCCTATTAAGCTTTACTAAAGGTTATTCTACAAGGACTACAATTATCATGATATGCGAGGATTTTGAGGCATGCTTAGACTAGCATAAATAGAGTTTCCAACTACTATTTTCAGTTAAAATTCAATAAATAAGTTACTATATCATCTAAGCTTGCTTAATATATCTACATCACCCTATTGCTTGGGTTTTAAATTCAAAATGCATTCTTAAACATGTTTAGAATTGTTATTCCAACTTGGTTTCATTGGTTATAGCTGTTTATAAATGCTTTCACTGGTAAAACATTGTTGAGAGGTATACTTTCTTTTATCGTCACCTATTATTGGTATATTTTTTTCAATTTTTTTTTTTTGCAAAAAGTGTTATTATTTAGAATTTTTTTTTTAAGTTTTGGCTTATAATAGTAAATATTTAACCCTTGCTTTAGGGCTTCTTGCTCCCTATTACACCTTTTGATTTTACCTTTGCTTTCTTTTTGCTTTCAATTTTGATGAGGACTGTTTTAGGTCTCATACTGAGAGGGGGGTGATTCAGTGTGAGATATATTCTTTTTATAAATCAATCTAAATTTAACCTTTGTGACTTGTTAGAGTCAATGATCTAATTTTTTATTTTTCTTCTTTATGTGAGCGCAACCATACGAATATAAATTAATGCGCAAAAACCTAAGCACACACAACAATTTTTACGTAGTTCACCTATAATGTGTGAACTACATCCACGGTGTGATAGGATCACTCTTAAATTACACAATCCACTCTTGTTATCAAAGGATACAATTTGGTTGTGGAAGGATCACTCTTTAACCACTTACAATGATCTCTCGATCACTCCAAAGGTATCCCATCCTGTTTTTCAACAAATTTATCAAGAGTTTATTGTAAAATCTTTCCTAGAAAATGACCACTTAATGTGTATAGACTGCTAGAGAAAAATATGGATCTTCTCCTTCCTTCACTGCCAGTGTTGTCTCATTCGCTGAACCTTTCCTAGAGAACGATCACTTAATGTGTACAAACTATTAGAGCAAAATATGGATCTTCTCTTTCTTTCACTATTAGTATTATCTCACTCGTTGTCGGTGCTGCACACAATGCTAATGTTGTTCGTACATCTTACCATTATTGCATGTGATGCTAATGCTATTCATACGCGTTGTTGTTGCTATTTGCGTGTACTGCTAATGCTGTCTGTTGCTAATGCTGTTTAGGTGCATTATCACTGTTGTTTATACATACTGCTCCTGTTGTCTGCACGTGGTGCCATTGCTGTCTGTGCGCACTGCTAATATTGTCCACACACGTTGTTGCTGCTATTCGTGCGTGCTGCTATTGCTATCTGCATGCGCTGCTGCTATTGTTTCCACACACTCCGCACGTGCTGATCCTACTATTTGCACATGCAGTTGCTACTGTCCACTTGCACTGTTACTACTATCTGCACACACTATGTTGTCTGCATGCGCTGTGGCTGCTGTCCATACGCACTGTTCCTGTTATCCGAGTGCCTTACTGCTTTCTACTTGCGCTGCTGCTACTATTCACTTATGTTGCTGCTGTCTGTTTGCACTACTGCTACTATCCTTGTGCATTGCAATTGTTTTCTTATGCTGCTGTTACTATCCTCGTGTGTTACAGCTATTTTCTCGTGCCACTGTTGCTATCCCTGCGCACTGCTGTTGTTTACTAGTACACCACCTATTGCTGCACGTTGGTTATTAGTGGTGTAAATGCTTGTGCTATTGTTCCACCTCCTATTGGACTCACATACTGCTTCTACCTCCTTCTGGTTTGTCTTCCTTGTCTGCTTTGTTGGTTTACTGGTGCAATTACTGCCTTGGTGATGTTTGCTGGTGTGGTTGCTGCCTTGGTGGTGTTTGCTGGTGTGGGTATATCCTCCTGGACATGCTGTTAGTGCAAGGAAGCCTCTTGGACATGCTACTGTTGCTGTGAAGTCTCTTGGATGTGCTACTGCTGCTGGGAAGCCTCCTGGATGTGTGAGGACATGTTGCTGGTGCTGGTATACCCTTCTGGACCTACAAGGATGTCAACTACTACTGGTATATCCTCCTGGACATGTAGGGATGTGCTGCTGGTGCTGGTATACCCTCCTGAACTTGTAGGGACATATACTGCTACTGGTATACCCTTTTGGACATATGAGGATGTGCTGCTGGTTTGCTGGAAAGCCTCTTGGATGTGCTAGTGTGGTGGCCAGTTGTTGTTGTCACCTTTGTGAGGGCTTGCTGGTACGGTGGCTGTCTTGGTGAGGGTTTGCTTGTGTGGGTGGCCAGCTACCTTGCTCTTTTTTTATGCTCCTTGGCCGGCTGCATCTTGTTACTTCTCCTTAGTGGTTGCTACACTTTCCTTGGTCGATTGCCTTGCTGCCTCTCCTTAGTGGTTGCTACACTCTCCTTGGTTGGTTGCCTTACCTTCTTTCTTTCTCTCCTTGGCCGGTTGTCTTGCTCTCTTTCTTTCTCTCTTTGGTGGTTGCTGCACTCTCCTTGGCTGTTCACCCTTTCCTTGCCTTTAGGTTTGCCGTTTTGTCTCCTTTGGCTAGCTTTTTCAAAATTTTGCAGCACATACGTTCTTTCTTATAACCACACACCTCTCCTTGCAAGATGCATAGGGGTATTTATAAAGCCTTGAGATTAGGGTTACATATTCATCAACAACCAACGTTGATTCCCAAAGGTTGCTTTACAATTAATGACCAGATTTGAGTCCTAAAATTTAAGGTCAATGGTCAACATTGACTTCCTAAAATTTAGGGTCAATGGTTAACAATCAATGGTCAATCTTGACTCTTAAAATTTAGGATCATGATCAACATTGACTCCTCAACGTCAAGGTTGACTTATCATCACCGGTTTCTCCCAATAACCTCATTACATCTCAATGACATTCACAACATCAAATCAACACATATAACTATGTGAGATGGTGTTGACAACAAATCCAACATTAGTTATAAAAAATGGGCTTAACAAATTTACTACTTGGAGTCATTCACACTTTTTATTGTCTTTCTATATATTTTTTTTAATTGACCTTCATAGCCTATGTATGCGAGATTTTTTTTTCAAATTTTGTATCTTTTCACTTAACTCCTAATCGGGGAAGACCTTTTTTGTATCTCATAGGATACTCCTTATTTGATCCAAAAATTGAAACCATGACAAACTATTATTGTTATTTACCTTTAGTAAGATTTCCTTGCTTAAGCGAAATGTAAATATTCCCTATGTAGCACTATTAGAATTGAGTGCTCATACCCAAAAAATTTGTTGAATCTTAAAGGTCCCTTTTTGCTTAAATATGCTTTACTCATTAGCTTTTTTATTCCTCAGTCTTGACCTTATAAGGAATCTCAAGTCATTGATCCATCTCTAATTATTAATGAGATTCTTGAGAGTCTTAAAAAAAGAAACATTATTTATGCTATGTTTACTTTACATGGCCATTGGTATATGCGAACAAAATAAATATAATTATGTTAATTGTACTTATGTTAAGGTAAAAAAGAAAGCTATTATTCATGGGACATAAAATAGCAAAAAGCTTGTGAGAGTAGTGTTGTAGGGATTAACAAAAATTGACATTATAACTAGCAACTTAGTTTGAGCCTAACTTAAATGCCCTATGTGTACAAACCTTGTCTCTTTAATTATGTCTTTCATCATTTCTAATCCCATTCATTGTGCTTTCACCCTTGTAGCCAACTGATTTTAATCTTAACTGACACATAGGCAAAATATTTTTCGAATATATTTGGGTTAATAAGGTTTGGCATATCTTCTCCATCCACATTTATTAAAATTAATGCCTTGCTTAAGAATGCCTTTTTCACAACATATGGCCATTCATATTTTAATGCGATTTGTCCCTTAGGTTGCTTTGTTTCGATGAGACCCTTTTTTGAACTACATCTTCTTCTTTGAAGATTCAATTTCTTATATTTTATTCTAACTTATTTTGCCTCTTCTAATTCTGCTTTTATTAAAATCCTTAGAAAGGAATTTTAACTTCAAGTAGCAAAACTATCACAGTTCAATCAAAACCCTTTTTGCAAAGGGGGTTGCCCTTGTGGAAATATGTTTCATGGTGTGGTATGTGTGCAACACAAATGGTAACATCTTGTGCCATCTTTGTATGTAATTGTCATTTTTTTAAGGATTCACTTAAGATTTTTATTTGTCATTGTAATTACCTCATTTATTTTTGGCCAATACAAGATAGAATTATGATGTTTAATTTTGAAATGATCAAAAGGTCAGTCATCATTTTATTGTTTAGGTTGGTGACATTATTTATGATCAATTGTTCTAGCACATTATACTAACATATAATATCTTTTTTGATGAATTTAATGACTACTTTACAAGTGATGCTTGTGTAAGATGTTGCTTTAACCCATTTTGTGAAATAATTGATTGCCACTAAAGTGAACCAATGCCTATTAGAAGCTTTTAAGGTAGCTTTTGGGTCACATCTATTCCCTACATGAAGAATGGCCATAGGGATGTCATAGCATGTAATGGAGTAGGTGCTACTTGGATCTTGTCTATATGTTTCTAATGTTTAAGGCATTTTTAAGAGTGCCAAAAGTAGTTTGTCTCTATGGTTGACTTGCAGTAACCTACTTAAATATCTTTTTGAGCATTAAAAGGCCACAAGCATGCAATCTGCATAAGCTCTCAGCACTTCTTATAACTATTTCTACCTCAGTTGCATCTATGCATTATAGTAGGACTAAGTCATAGTTGTGCTTGTTAAGGATGTCTCCATTGAGGAAGAAGTTCATTGCCATCCTAATTGTTCTCTTGTCATTTTAATTTATGGCTTTAAGATATTTATACACATAAGATAATGCTTTATATCATGATATCAAGGCTTACAATCTACCTCTTCTTCAATATGGATGAAATGAGTTGGAGTGTGGTGGATATAGACATGGATCACTTAAGCATTGGCTTAAGAATCCTTCATGTACATTACTATCAAAGTTACTAAACCATTGGAAATCTAATTTTTTTCTTTAGGCATATGACTAAAGGTGGTTTGATCAAATTATGCCACCAATTTTTTGATGTATTAGTGATAAGGAACAAGCTTATGGTCTTATATTTTTCATTTATCTAGTAATTGATAAATGAGCAACTTTAAGTCACTATATACCTAAAAAATTTGAACTTTCATCTTCAAGGCATATAATAAACCTATTGCACACACTTCATACTTTGTTATGTTATTGGTGTATTAAAATTACAATTTGGCTACAATTATATATTGCTTGCCCCCAAGAGAAATAAGGTTTGCTGTAATTTTATACTTTAATGCATTGGATGCTCCATTAAACCATATGTGCCATTCATTTGTTATCTTTTTTATCATCTTTTGAGTCTAATATATTGTTAGGACATCTTTATTAAGGAAATCAAACTGCATTGGCTCATAATTAGTAATGGCTTAATCTATTAGGAAGTTAGTTATTGCATTACCTTTGATAGCTTTATGATTAACATATTGAATGTCATATTCTAACAAGAGAACTTACTTGCTAGTAACTTGTTTCGAAAATATTGGCTTCCCAAAGGCATATTTAAGGAGATCATCTTCAATAATAATTTAGGTTGTATGACATAACATATATTGCTAAAACAGTGTGTTATATATGCTAAAAAGTAACATATTCTCAACAAATGGGAATATCAAATCTCATGATTAATGAATCTCTTAATAAGGTAGTAAATTACCTTTTACTTATTACTTGTTTCATCATGTTGTCTCAAAACACAAAACATATAGTGCTTTTACACAATGAGATATAATATGAGTAGTCTATGTGAAATTGGTGGCATTAAAATTGAAGGGTTGGAAAGGTAATTTTTGATCTTGTGAAAAGCTTCCTGGTTTTCATCCCATTGCTTTGGATTACTTTTCCAAAGCATCCCAAATATAAGATTGCATGTTATAGTTAGTTAGGATATAAATCTAGCAATTGGTAGTTGGCATCATAACTACAAAAGTTTATTACTTTATTTTTAATCGAGTAATGATAAATAGTGTGAATAAGAGTCAATCCCATAAAGAGTGCTATTAATTTAATGCTAGATAACTTAACTTAAGGACACTAATAAGAATTGAAGGTAATTAAATTATGACTTTTTACTAATTAAAGTTAACAAAACAACTTTTGAAAAATATCAATTAACAAAATTGTAGTTTCAAGTTCATTTGCAACTATGATATCTAAAATTTTTAATTATTCATAATGTTGTCTTAATTTTGTTGAAACTATTAACCTTAGATAACAATAAGCTCTATTACCTAATTTCTCCTTTAGTTATTTTCTAAGCAAAACATACTCTTTATTTAAACTCTAACCATTATTCCCTTAAAACAAGCTCTTTAAGGTTATATAATAGTAGTCTTAAGACTTAGAAAAATAGGTTAATTCACTTAATAATCACATAAGTTTAAATTGTTTAACATGTATTGAGTTATTTATAACAATAAGAAAAAACTTATCTATAATCCTTGTAGTAAATTACTACTTGGTGAATAGAAATAGAATGAATACAAGTCAAAATCCTTAATTCTAACAATTAACCGTTGTTTAATCAATTTTATAGGTTCAACCCAATTAATTGAATAAATAATCATTCATTATTTAAACAAGTCTGAAAGAAAAGAGGACAACATAACAACATAATCTAATTCTTTATAGTACCAAAATTTTGAAATCCTTTAAAACTATTAAAAACCTTAGCTACACATATCTACAAACCAAATTTTCCTAAAGCTATATCTACTATCCCTTTCTATTTATCTCCCCCTTTTAAATAGCTAACAAGAACATTATTTACATCCTAGAGAATGTACATTGCAATCATAAGAAAATGCTAAGACATTTTTAAAAACTTAAGGTTTCAATGAACTCATTTTGCTAATTGTGACAGAATTTTGTAACAAATTCCAAGCTAATTTCTAAATGGATATAGTTAGAATTAGGGTTTATTTTCTTCATCAAAGTTGTAGTCTTCTTCATCAACTTTCCAACATATATACTCTTGCCTAAAACAAGTTTAAAGCCCAATTTATAAGCTAAAAATTAAGATCGACTTAGTCCCATTTGCGACAAATTTTGCAATGACTTCTTAACTATTTTAAACTATTAAACAACTGATCTAAACTTGGATGTCTTTATAAGAATTATAAGTTGGAATGTGAACTTCAATGTAGGCTTTTTAATAACCTAATTGAGAGGTTTGAAGCTTAAGTTTTACACATTTAAATATTTAATGCTCAATTAGGAATCTTACTCCAATTAAGATTAAGAATTTTGTTTTTTACTTTATCTTTAAAGTAATGTCTCCAAATAAACTCAGTTTTAGACTCATAACCCTAATCTAGAAATATTAAGATGTCTACTATAACTTCATTGAAGACCAATTTTCCAATCTAGACTTTTAAGCCAATGGAAAATATGAAATAAGTGACAAAGGTTAGATTAGTAAAATGCTAGAAGTTTATTAAAAGCACAAATTCTTAAAATTCTCCCAAAACATACCCAAGTTACAAAACATATTCTAATTAGCTTAAATAACTATATAACTTATTAAAAAAACTAAATGTACAAAGGAATAAATAAATAAAATTTCACTTATTAGTAATATAATTAATCATTCTTAAGAATTGTTATAGCATTTTGTGTTAAAGATGAATCATTTCCTATATAAATTTAATTTTATCAAGATCAATTTTGATGCCTTTATGACTTAATATAAAGTCTAGTAACTTGCTTAAATACATTCCAAATGTGCATTGATTGGATTAAGCTTATGTTGAAAATTCCTTAGTCAAACAACTTTTTAAGGACCACTAATTGGTCCTCACCTACTAGGGATTTTGCAATTATGTCATTAACATAAACTTTAATCTCTTTATGCATCATATCATGGAATAGGGTGACATTGCTCATTAATAGGTGGCACTTGCAATCTTAAGGCTAAATTACATGACGTTATAGCAGAAGGTGTTTTACATTGTAACAAATGTTGTTTTTTCTCCATGTCTTTGGGTGTTACCTTGATTTGATTATAATATGAGAATTTGTTCATAAAGGAAAACATTGAATGTGATGAGGACTATTTTAAGTCTCACACTGAGAGGGGATGAATCAATGTGAGATATGCGATTTTTACAAATCAATCTAGATTTAACCTTTATGCCTTGTTAAAGCCGATGATCCAATTTTTATTTTTCTCCTCCATGTGAGCGCGACTGTACAACTAAAAAATCAATGCGTAAGCACCTAAGAACACATGGTAATTTTTATGTGGTTCATCCACAATGTATGAGCTACATCCACGGTGTGATAAGATCCCTCTTATATCACACAATCCACTTTTGCTATCAAGGGATACAATAATGTTGTGGAAGGATCACTCTTTCACCACTTGTGGAAGGATTACTTCTTAACCACTTACAAGGATCTCTTGATCAAGGAGTTAATCTCCCAATCATTCCAAAGGTATCCCATCCTATTTTTTCAACAAATTTATCAAGATTTTATGGTAAAATCTTTCCTGGAGAATGATCACTTAATGTGTATAGACTGTTAGAACAGAATATGGATCTTTTCCTTCCTTCGCTATCGATGTTGTCTTACCCGTTGTCAGTGCTGCACCCAATGCTAATACTATCTGTACACATTGCTGTTGCTGTTTGCGTGCATTGCTAATTGAAGTTCTCGACTTCACCCTAGGATCTACTAGTTTGTGATACTGAGAGGGGGGGTGAATTAGTATCACCACAATTCGCAATTCGCAAGTAAGTAAACAACTTCAACCTTTTCTTAAAAGCGAACTCTTTCTTAGACTCGACTAAGGTAGATCTATTGTTACCTACTAATCACAATAGTCCCCAAAGTCACCTTTTATACACCTTGCCTAATAGACAATTCGGATGTTCTTGTTTAGGTCTTCATTAGGTTATGGGTTGGTTGATACTTTAGCCACGTTCACAACTCAATTCAAAATACATAATGTAAAGCAAATTAAAGACACACGAGATTTATGTGGTTTCGTCAACGTGATGTACATCTACGGTGGTAGGGACTCTCCCTTACCGAGACTATCCACTATACTTGAGAATTCAAGTTACATTGGATGTCTTAATCATCTGCTCTTTTCACTATTGCAATTACTAAGCAAGTACAATACAAAGAGTGTCATTTACTGTGTCTACCCTTCTTCTAGCTTGTCTTGCCTTTGTTGAATTGAAAGATTGCTCCACTGCCGCTTAGAAGTTCACCGCAACGCTCTCTAACCTCTCTTGAAGAAATTTGGAAATACATTGAGTTCTTTTCGATGCTTTGCCGAAGTTCTTCTCTACGTTGTATCACACAACTCCTGCTTTCACCGTCTCATGGTCTCACCCGTCTCCCTGCCCCACGATCTCACTGTCTCACGACTCGCCTCACATACATTTCTAGTTTACCCTTGTCTATTTCACACCTCCTTTGGCCATATCAGATTTTTTTTTCCCTTTTCTACCAGTCACTGTTCATCAGTCGTCCACCCCTATCCGTTTCTGGTTTTCTTTCAGCCGGTGGTCTATTTTTCTTCGTTCAGCCCCTAAATCTGATTTTCGGCTATCCTGGTTTTCCGTCGATCGTCCACTCTATTTTACCGTCGACCCGTTGCTCTCTCTTGTCACGTCGTGCTTTCTCTCTCACCGTCCAGCCGTGTCGACCCGTTTTATATTTCACGATCTCACTCTTCGTCCGTCTCTCTCTCTCGATTCTGTCGACCTTTTGTCTTTGGCTGTCAGGTTTCTCTCTCCTTCCACTAGTTTGCTCCGATTTTACCGTATATGATTTTTCTCTCTCTTCCAACGGCTTTGCTGTTTTGCTCTTCCGATCTTCTGTCTGGTCGTCCAGCCCCTTTACCCGTCTCCTCTTTTCTCTATTTTTGTCGACCTCTCCTTTTTTCTGACCACAGGTTCGTTTTCTCTCTTATCTTTGATGACAACTACTGTTCACTTGATGACTACATTTTCTCTCTCTTCTCGTCGACGGCTACATTGTTCACTACGGTTGCTTCTTTTCTATTTTGCCGTCCCTTATTTTGCCGTTGGTGTGCTTTGGCCGTATGTTGTGTTTTTCTGTTTTCTCGGCTGTCCACACACTTTTGTGTTTTGCCGTGTATTCAATTGTGTTGGCCTTCCCTTAGTTTTGTCTTCCAAGGTCTTTATATACTCTCTTCCATGAAACCCTAATAGGGCTTACGTGGCGGATTTACGTTCGTGCCCTTCTATGTGGATTTACCTTCTTGCTTTTCCATGTGAATTTACTTTCTTGCACACTTAAACCTAGTTGACAACAATTACAACCCATACAAGGCTGTGCAAATAACAATCTCCCCCTTTGTAATTGTTGGCAACATTCATAACAAAAGCCACTATGCAGCAGTTTCAACTCCCTTTAAATATGCACTCCCCTTTTCTAAACAGCTCCCCCTACACTGTTGCTTCTCTCCCCTTTTGCCAACCAATTACAAATCTGAAAAACTCACAAAGTGGAGATGGAGGATTCACTTGAACTTCAGGCTTGAGGAGGCATTTGAATAAACAAACTCATTCTGTGCTTTTCAAACAACTTTGTGGACAGAGATTTAGTTAGATCTTATGTAGCCTCTTCAATAGATTTAGGTTCAACTTGTGAGAGTAAAGCAATAGCTCCCACAATTCTTCTTCTTGTTGTAACTCCTGCTGATAGGTCACCTATGATCTGATTTTCTTGATGAGCACTGGTCCATGTTTTCTTTGACTTTCTTTCTTGCACAGTCTTAGTTACAAGAGGATCTCTTTCTTCATCTTCAGACTTACTCTTCTCCGCGTCTGAACTTACTTCTTGTTCCTTTTCTTTAGGTTGGTTTGATTCTTCATCTACATTGAAGTCATCTTCTTCATTGCCCTCAGCTTCTCCATTCTGTATTGTTTTTTAGTTCTCATCTATTCTCACATCACTGGGCGTGATCACTTTTCCCAGCTTATGCAGGAAAACTCTGTAACCTTTTGTCTTTACTGAGTATCCCACAAAGATACCTTTATTAGACCTAGCGTTGAATTTTCCCAAGTTTTGCTCCTTGTTCTTCACAAAACATGGGTTACCAAAGACTTTGAGATATTTGGCTGTTGTCTTCTTCCCACTACATAGCTCATATGGAGTCTTATCAGTATTGGACCATAGTAAAACTCTATTCAGTAGATGTACGACTGTAAATGTTGCTTCTATCTAAAATCTTGGGTGAAACTTGGATTCCAGCAGTAGAGTTCTTGCCATTTCAACCACAGCTCTATTTTTCCTCTCTAACACCCCCTTCTGTTGAGGTGTTCTTGCTGCTACCATTTGGTGACGAATTCCATGCTTCTCAAGGTAATCTTCAAAAGCTTTATTTGTAAATTCAGTGCCTTAATCTGACCTCAATACTTTGATCTTCCTTCCACTCTCATTTTCAGCCAATCTTCTGTATCTCTTGAAGCAATTCAGAACTTCTGACTTGTGTTTGAGGTGTATGATGCAAGTCCTTCTGGAATAATCATCAATAAAGAAGATGAAGTACCTCTCACCATTCAACCCTTTTGTCCTTATCGATCCACACAAATCAGTATGCACAATGTCAAGCACTGCTTCAGAACTGAACTCTTTAGTCTTATACTGCTTTCTGGCATGTTTTCCTTTAGAGCATGCTGAGCAAACATACTCTCTCTCTCCTAAGGTCGGGAATGTCTCTGATTGCATGAGTAGTGGTCAGCTTCCTCATGTTCTTCTGTGATAAGTGTCCTAGCCTCCTATGCCATAGTTGATTTTCTTCTTCTTTTGTAAGTAAACAGCTGTTCGTCTTGTCCTTATCAATCACATAAAAATTTCCAGCTGTTCTCTTCCTTGCTGCAACAGTATTGCCTTCTTTACTTTTTACTTGGCAACTTGTTTTTGTGAATATCAATTTGTGGTCGTTGTTGCACAGTTGGCTGACAGATGTTAGATTATATTTGAGTCCTTCAACGTGTAGAACATCTGTCAGCTTTCCTTTTCCAATATTCACTGACCCCTGACCACTGATGTTGAGTGAATCATCATTGCCAAATTTGACTCTGCCTTCTCTTGATTTGTTTAGCTTTGATAATTTACTCTTGTTTCCCGTCATAAGCGAAGTGCATCCACTATCAAGGATCCATTGCTTATCCTTGCAATCAACCTTTAGTGCAATTTCAACTATATTAGCCACCTCCCTTTTTGCTCTATATTCCTTAAGATAGCTTTCTCCTTTTTCTCAGCTTTGACTGCACGCTTGTTTTCACTGTGCCATTGAGTGCCTTCTCTTGCTTAGGGAAAAGTGTCATGCATCTCTTGGTATTATAGCCATCCTGCCCACACCTTTCACACTGTTCTAAGTCTGCCAATATAGCAAACTTGTTCTTTGAAGCTACTGGTTTGGGCTTCCACTAACAATCCTCGTCAGTATGTCCTCGCCTTTTACAGTATATGCAAGAACTCACAACAGGTGTTCTCTTCTAAATTTTGTACTGTCTCCCCCTATATGCAGCATCAGATCTTCTCAAGTTGGAGACATATACTTGCATTCTCCACCATCAGTTACTCGCTTTATGACCCCAAACTCCACAATAAAGGCAATGACCTTGAAACTGCCTCTTTTTGGGTCTGATCACAACTTGTCTTCTTCTGTTCATCACTTGCTATGTAGGCAAAGTAACTGGCTTCTTTGCTTTTGTGAATTTCATTTCAGTCACCTTCTTCTCCTTCTTTTGTTCAGTCGTAGCCCTCTGCTGGGTGACTTTTTTTTCTTTTAGAGACATAGTAGCTATGGGCTACTGCTCTTTAACCACATACATCATTTTTGGCCCTGACTTTGGTTTGATAACTGTCTTCTCTTCTTCAGTTATCTTCACTTGAGTCACAGCCTTCTCTTTCAACTTCTGTGGCAAAGTCTCATTCTTCCTTTCTCTTGCAGAGCTTGTTTCTCCTACCACTTTAAACTTCTGCAAGTTCTCTTCACTCTTTTTGAGTTGTTGCTGAAGTCTCAGCAACTCTATCTCTATTTCTTCAATTGTTGAAGTCCTTGAGCCAAGCTCTATAGTAAGGTCTTCACATATTTTGATCTGTTCTTCAAATCTTCTTTTTAAGTCAACATTTCAGCCTTTATTTCATCCTTTTGACTTTCAGCTTCCTCAGACTTTGCTTCAACTTGTTTTATGTGAGCCTCCAACCGTTTTATGGTTCTGCCCCTTCTAATTATCTCCTTTGAAGTTGCTTTCAGCTCAGCTTCAAGATCTGGCTGATGCCATAAAGACATGCTCATCTGATGAGTCTTCATCTTCCTCCTCATCAGCTTCTTTTGTCTGACTCACATAACTCTTGAATGAGTCTTACTTCTTCCTCTGTGGGTTGGCAATCTTCTTACTGGACTTCTTTGATTTGAATGATGATCTTCTCCATCTCGAATTTTGCTCATCATCACCATCCTCATCTTCATCATCAAGTTTCACTTTGCATTGAGAAGCAAAGTGTCCAGTCTGCCCACAGCAATAACATCTCAAGGACAACTGTCGTTTTCCCTTCTTAGACCCCTTCTTGAATTTCATTGTAAAGTAAGCCAACACTTCACCTTCACTTTCTTCCTTATCATTATCATTATCATTCTCACTGGATGATTCTTCCTCTTCTTTTATCTTCAAGTGCTTCATAGCTTTGAAAGCTGCCTCCTTTGATACCTTCGTTGTTGTAGAGCTTTCAGCTAACTTTATCCTCATCTCATATGCAATGAGATTGCACTGGAGATCATGTAGAGACATAGAATTGAGATCTTTACTCTCCTCTATGGCTGCTACCTTTGAGGCAAACCTCTTAGGCAGAATTCTTAAAATTTTCTTCACAATAGATGAGTCCTTCTTATTCTTCCCATAACTTCTAAGGTCGTTTACAGCATCAATAACCCTAGTGAAGAACTCTTGGACTATCTTATTTTTCTGCATTTTGAGAGATTCATATCTCTCCTTGAACACTTGAAGCTTGGCCTCCTTCATTCTGCCATCACCTTCATAGACTTTCTGCAATCTGTCCCATATCTCCTTGGCAGATTTGCAGTCCATAACTTTAATATACTCAGCATCTGCCAATGCTGAAATGATGACATTTGAGGCCTTCCTATTTATCTCAAACTACCTTAACTCCTCTGGGGTTGGGTCTTTACCTTCTTCTGGAGCCACAAAACCCTCCTGTACGCATTTCACCACGTTCATGCCCATGGTTGCAAATACCACTTGCATTCTTGCCCTCCACATATGGTAGTTGGTTCCATTGAAGATTGGAACCTTTTTGCTGTAAGTGGTGCTAGTGCTGGTACCGACATCCATTTCTCAGTATACTGAAAAAGTTAAAACTTATGAAACCCTTCAAACTCGTATACCAAGCTATTAAGCTTCAAACTGGTGAACCTGGCTTTGATACCAATTGAAGTTCCTAACTTCACCCTAGGATCTATTAGTTTGTGATACTGAGAGGGGGGTGTATCAGTATCACCACAATTCACAATTCGCAAGTAAGTGAAGAACTTCAACCTCTTCTTAAAAGCGAACTCTTTCTCAGACTCGACTAAGGTAGATCAATTGCTACCTACTAATCACAATAGTCCCCAAAGTCACCTTTCAGACACCTTGCCTAATAGACAATTCGGATGTTCTTGTTTAGGTCTTCGTTAGGTAATGGGTTGGCTGATACTTTAGTTGCGTTCACAACTCAATTCAAAACACAGAACGTAAAGCAAATTAAGGACACACAAGATTTACGTGGTTCCGTCAACGTGACGTACATCCACGGTGGTAGGGACTCTCCCTTACCGAGACTATCCACTATAGTTGAGAATTCCAGTTACAATGGATGTCTTAATCCTCTGCTCCTTTCACTATTGCAATTACTAAGCAAGTACAATACAAAGAGTGTCACTTACTGTGTCTACCCTTCTTCTAGCTTGTCTTACCTCTATTGAATTGAAAGGCTACTCCACTGCCGCTTAGAAGTTCATCGCAACGCTCTCTAACTTCTCTTGAAGAAATATGGAAATACGTTGAGTTCTTTCCGATGCTTTGCCGAAGTTCTTCTTTACGTTGTATCACATAACTCCTACTTTCACCATCTCACGGTCTCACCTGTCTCCTTGCCCCATGATCTCACTGTCTCACAGCTCACCTCACGTGTGTTTCTAGTTTACCCTTGTCCGTTTCACACCTCCTTTGGTTGTATTAGATTTTTTTCCCTTTTTTGCCGGTCATTGTTCATCGGCCGTCCACCCCTGTTTGTTTCTGGTTTTCTTCCGGTCGGTGGTCTTTTTTTCTTCATTCAGCCCCCAAATTTGATTTTCGACCGTCCTAGTTTTCCGTCGATCGTCAATAATAACCATTGACCTGTTTCTCTCTCTTGCCATGTTGTGATTTCTTTCTCACCGTCCAGCTGTGTTGACCCGTTTCCTATTTCACAATCTCACTCTTCATCTGTCTCTCTCTCTCTCTCGATTCTGTCGACCTTCTGTCTTTGGCCGTTGGGTTTCTCTCTCCTTCCGCCGGTTTGCTCTGATTTTGCCGTATATGATTTTTCTCTCTCTTCCAACGGCTTTGCCGTTTTGCTCTTCCGATCTTCCGTCTGGTCGTCCAGCCCCTTCAACCGTCTCCTCTTTTCTTTATTTTTGCTGACCTCTCCTCTTTTTCGACCACGGGTTTGTTTCCTCTCTTATCTCCGACGATGGCTATTGTTCACTTGACGACTACTTCATTTTCTCTCTCTTCCCATCGACGGCTACATTGTTCACTATAGTTGCTTCTTTTCTATTTTGCCGTCCCTTGTTCTGCCGTCAATGTGCTTTGGTTGTATGCTGTGTTTTTTTATTTTCTCGGCCGTCTACACACTTTTGTGTTTTCCCATGTATTCAATTATGTTGGCCTTCCCCTAGTTTTGTCTTCCAAGGTCTTTATATACTCTCTTCCATAAAACCCTAATAGGGCTTACACGGCGGATTTATGTTCTTGCCCTTCTATGTGGATTTACCTTCTTGCCCTTCCATGTGGCTTTACTTTCTTGCACACTTAAACCTAGTTAACAACAATTACAACCCATACAAGGCTGTGCGAACAACACTAATGCTGTCTGCACGTGTTGCTACTATAGTCTGCAAGCGCTATTACTGCTATCCAAATGCACTTTGCAAGCACTGCTCCTACTGTTTGCATGTGTAGTTGCTGCTATCCATTTGTGCTGTTGCTATTGTCTGTATGCACTCCCCATGTACTACTCTTACTGTCCACACACACTGTGGCTGTTTACCACACACGCTGTTCCTACTATTTGCATGTGTTACTCCTGTTGTTTGCATGCGTTGCGGCTGCTGTCCACACGCGCTGTTCCTATTATAGAGCACGCTATTATTGTCTACTAGCACCGCTGTTGCTATCCATTTACGTTGCTGCTATCAACCCGCACTGTTGTTGTCTGCTTGTGCCGCTGTTACTATCCATGCAGGTTGTAGTTGTCTTCTCATGCTACTACTGTTATCCCCGCATACTGTAGCTATTTTCTTATACAACTACTGCTATCCTTACATGTTGCAGTTATCTTTTCACGTCACTACTGCTATCCCTGCGTGCTACTGCTATCTTTTCATGCCGTTGCTGTCTACACGTTGGTTGTTGGTGCAGGACTCTTCCGCTACTACTCTACCTCCTACCGATTGCTGCTCCACCTTTTACTAGCTACTGCCTTGGTGGTTTGCTGATGCCGAACCCTCAGGTTTGTCTCCTTTGCTGCAGGACATCCTGGTTTGTCTCCCTTTTGGTCGGCTACACCACCCTTGGTGGCTGCCTCCTCTTTTGCCGTTCACCTCACCTTTTGGCTTTAAGTTTGTTGTTCACCTCTTTTTGGTGGCTCTCTCAATTTTTTGCAACACACCCCCTTCTTACAAGACGCATAAGGGTATTTATAGAGCCTTAAGATTAGGACTATATGATTATCAATAGTTATTGTTGATTCCTAAAGGTTGCCCTACAATTAATGGCCAGATTTGAGTCCTAAAATTTAAGGTCAATGGTGAACATTGACTTCCTAAAATTTAGGGTCAATGGTCAATAGTCAACAGTCAATCTTGACCCTTAAAATTTAGGGTCACGGTTAACATTGACTCCTCAATATCACGGTTGACTTGTCATCACCAATTTTTTCTAATGACCTCTTTGCATCTCAATGACATTTATAACATTAAATCAACACAAATAATCATGTGAGATGGTGTTGGCAACAAATCTAACATTAGCCATCAAAGATGGGCTTAACAACCTCCCTCTTTGGATTTGTTGGCAACACATTAAATCCAACAATGCACATATAACAATTGTCGACATTTATTGCTCCTCCTGCACATTGTCATTCAAAGCTCTTCCTAAAACATGCATCACTTGCTACTCCCCCTTTCTGCTTCTGCCCTTTGACAAGTTCTCCCCCTTTATCCACTAAGCTACTCCTTCTTTTTATGAGTATACACCTTCTTTGAATTTATGCAAAATATCTCCCCTTTTGACAACAAATTCAAAGAATAGTAGAAAATGGAAGGGGAGAGGGGTTGGAGGCATACTTTAGCCTCTAAAGGGTGGCTGAATATATAAGTTTAGCCTCTTTTGTCCAAGATGTCCTAATTTTCTATGCCACAACAAGTTCTCATTTTTGGTGCTCATATAACATGTGTTCTTGCTTTTGAAAACTTGGTATAAGTCTCCATTTGTTCTTTCACCCTTAATAAAAACAACACCATCACTTAATCTCTTTACTATGCAGTTACTTTTGTTGAAAATAACTTAATGTCGATCATCACACAGCTAGTTAACCCTGATAAGATCATGTTTTAGCCCTTTAATATAAAGCACTCTCTTTAATTTCAGCTTTTCTACACTAATTTCAGCAGTACTATTACCTTTAATTTTTAAGGTACCATCATTGCTAAATTTGATTGATCCTCCATCATATTTTACAACTTCTTTGAACATCTTGGAGTCTTCTATCATATGTGAAGAGTAGACACTATCCAAGATCTATGGCTTTTCTTTCTTGGAAGCTTTTAAGGCTACTTCCATAACCATAGATGTTTCTTTTCCTCTTCTTCTTCTTTGGCCAAATGTGGGAGCATATGTAGGTGTTTTCCTTTTCACTATTTGATCGGGCAACAATGTTTGGCCAAATGTGGGAGCATGTGTGGGTGTTCTCCTTTGCACTCTTTGACCAGACAGTAATGTAAAACAATCCTCAGCAATATGTCCAACCTTTTCGTATTTTCCATAGATTTCTTCCAACACATCAAATTTGTTTCTTAGTGGAATATGCTTTCTTTTCACTTGAAACTGTCTCCTTTCTTGATAGAGCCTCTCCCTAGACTCTTGCCTCACATTCCTCTTCAATATAGGCTGAGTATTCCAACAAGTATTAGCCTTGTGCCTATACTTACCACAACTCCAACAAAATCCTTTGAATTTAGATTTTCTTCTTTCACTAAGTCCATATCTCCTATCTTTAACAGCTGGTGTGGCAACCTTCTCTCCATCTTTGACAATTTGTCTCTTATGGATGGGAGTCTCCACCATTTCTTTCCTAACCTATTTTAACTTAGGTTTGTCTCTCTTTTCCATCATGTCATTGTGCTTGCTTTCAGGAACAAACACAATTTTCTTCTTTTCTTCTACCTTTTCACTCGACTTTTCAATGTAGCTAGGTCCTTTCTTCCCCATAGAATGAGGTCTTTGATTACTTAGACACTCATTTAACTTTTTAGTAGCATCCTCTTTGAAGACATTTGCTGATAATGACTCTCCTTTCGCTTCTATGGCCTGCATAAAGCTTTCTTTATGCTTATTTAGCTCAAACTCGGCCATGTGGAACTTGGCTTGCAAAATCAGCACCTCTTGCTCTTGTGCTATCACCTTAGCGCTAAGATCTTCACATATCTTTCCTTACTTTGCCTTAAGTACAATTAACTCCTCAATCCTCTTCAAGTAGTCCTCCTCTTTTGCTTCAAACTCCTTTTCTTTCACCTAGAGTTAGATTCATCAACAGTAAAATTTTCATACAGCTTTTTAAGATGTTTTACCTTTTTTTCTAGCTTGTCGTTTTTATGCAAACAAGCTCTCAATTCATTCTTAAGTTGTTGCACTAACTCATCCTCATCCTTTTCTGTTGATTCCTCATCACTTGAAGAGTCTTGATCATCATTTGTTTGAATGACCAACACATCCTTTACAGCCTCATCATCAACTTCTTCTTTAGAATCCTCTTCATCTAACTTGCTCAGAAAATTCCTTTTTTTTGGATCCAAAGAATTTCTTTTTTTCCTTTGGCACCTGAATTTCCAACTTTAGAGTAGTTGGATTGCTTTGTCCTCCTTCTTAGGACCAACTCATCATCATTTTCACTGTTTGCTTATCTTCTCTTTAGGCAATCCACAATAAAGTGCCTAATTGCTCCACAGCTAAAGCACTTTAAGGGTAGTTTTCCCTTGTACTTCTGTTTTCCTTTCCTCATATTATTGGTGATGCATGTTATGACCTCATTTAGTTCAGTATCACCATCTTCTTCTTTAGAGCTGCTGACGAATTCCTTTTCTTGGTCTTTAATCCTTAACTTCTTTATTGCCTTGAAGGTCAGCTACTTCTTTGCCTTAGACTGCTTTTCTTTCTTCATTAGAGCTATTCTCATTTTATAAGCCACCGATATGCTGTGCAAGTCATCTAAGGGCATTCTATCTAGATCTTTATCTTTTATGGAAGAGACTTTAGCATTGTAAGTTTCTGGCAAGGTTCTAAGTATTTTCCTTACCACAATAGCATCGTGGAATCCTTTTCATAGCCTCTAATGGAGCATACAATTTCATTGGCTTTTGTGAAGAATGCATCCACAGTCTTATCGTTCTGCATCTTTATGTCTTCAAATTTGCTTCTCCAAATTTGTAGCTTGGCTTCCTTCACAACCTTGTCTCCTTTGTAGATATTCTTTAATTTGTTCCAGATTTGTTTAGTTGTGTTGCACCCCATCACCTTGGTAAATTCTTTATTTGACAGGGAGACGTATAAAGCATTTCTTGCCTTTCCATCACACTCCAAGTTCTTCTTATTAGTTGGCATTATAGGATCACCTTCAGTAACAGGGATAAAGCCATTAACAGTAGACTCAAACACATCAAGATCAAGGGACATTAAATATGGGAGCATTATATTCTTCTATAACTAATAATTCTGTCCATTAAACGTAGGGATGCCATTACTGTTAACATTGTTCATGCTATTCATGATCTCAAGCAGCATTAGAGATAAAAACTCACATAGCAATGCACAACTTCACTTCAAAGCAAAAAAATTGGATTAAGAGAGGAATTGGCTCTAATACCACTTGATGAGGACTATTTTAGGTCTTACACTGAGAAGGGGCTGAATTAGTGTGAGATATGTGCTTTTTACAAATCAATTTGGATTTAACCTTTGTGGCTTGTTAGAGCTGATAATCTAATTTGTACTTTTCTCCTTTATGTGAGCGTGACCGTATGACTAAAAAATCAATGTATAAACACCCAAGAACACACAACAATTTTTACGTGGTTCTCCTATAATGTGTGAGCTACGTCCACAGTGTTATAAGATCCCTCCTAAATCAGACAATCCACTCTTGCTGTCAAGGGATACAATAATGTTGTGGAAGGATCACTCCTTCATCACTTGTAGAAGGACTACTCTTTAACCATATACAATGATTTCTTGATCATTCCAAGGGTATCCCACCTTATTTTTTCAACAAATTTATCAAGAGTTTATGGTAAAAGCTTTCCTAGAGAATGATTACTCAATGTGTACAGACTGATAGAGTAGAATATGGATCTTCTCCTTCCTTCATTGTCAGTGTTGTCACATTTACTGTTGGTGCTGTACATAATGCTAATGCTATTCGTACATTTTGTCATTGCTGTTCATGCGTGCTGTTAATGCTATCTGCTACTAATGTTGTCTGAATGCATTGTCGCTGTTGTTCGCACGCATTGCTATTATTGTCTGCACATGCTACTGCTGCTGTCCACACGCACTTGTACACACTGCTCCTACTGTTCATATGCGCAACTGTTGTTGTCCACTTGCACTGCTGCTATTGTTTGTATGCACTCTGCACGCATTGCTCCTATTGTCCATATGCACTGCAGTTGCTTACCACACACGTTGTTCTTACTATCCATGCGTGCTACTCCTGCTGTCTATGCACGCTGCTGCTTTTGTTTGCACACGCTGTGGTTGCTGTCTGCACGAGTTACGGCTGTTGTCTGCACATGCTATTCTTGCTATCTATATGTGCTTCTACTGTCTGCTTGCCTTGCTGTTGCTATTAGCCCATATTGTTGTTGTTTGCTCACGCTACTGCTACTATCCACGTGAGCTACAATTGTCTTCTCGCGTCGTTATTGCTATCTCTGCACGTTGTTGCTATTTTCTCGTGCCGTTGCTTCTATCCTTGTGTGTTACTACTATCCCCGTGTGCTGTAGTTATCTTCTTACACCGTTGCTGCTCTTTCTACATGCTGCTGTTGCTATCCGCGTGTGCTGCAATTATCTTTTTATGTCGCTGTTGCTATCCTTACACGCTGTAGCTGTCTTTGCACGCCATTGTTATCTGCATGTTGGTTATTGGTGCAAGACCCTTCTGCTGTTACTCCACCTCTTACTGGCTGTTGCTCCACCTCCTACCAGCTGCTGCCTTGGTGGTTTGCTAATACTGGACCCTTAGGTTTGTCTCCCTTACTATAAAACCTCCTAGTTTGTCTCCTTTTTAGTCAATTGCACCTCTCTTGGTGGTTGCCTCCTTTCTTGCCGTTCACCTCTCCTTTTGGCTTTAGGTTTGTCATTCACCTCTCTTTGGCCAACTCTCAATTTTCTGCAGCATACCCCCTTCTTGCAAGATGCATAGGGGCATTTATAGAGTTTTGAGATTAAGGCTACACGATCATCGATGGTCATTGTTGATTCCTAAAGGTTGCCTTACAATCAACGACTAGATTTGAGTCCTAAAATTGAGGGTCAGTGGTAAACATTGCCTTCCTATAATTTACAGTCAATGGTTAACATTCAAAGGTCAATTTTAACCCCTAAAATTTAGGGTCATGGTCAACATTGACTCTTCAACATCAGGGTTGACCTATCATCATTGGTTTTTTCCAATAACCTTTTTTTATCTCAACGACATTCATAGCCTCAAATCAACACATATAATTGTGTGAGATGGTGTTGACTACAAATTCAACATTAGCCATCAAAGATGGGCTTAATAGAATGACTAGCAATATTATCCATAATAATGTCAATGTGTGGTAAGGGAAAGTTATCCTTATGGCATTGTACTTTAGTCTTAATGAAAGCTCGTGCACCATTTTATTGATGTTAAAGCCTAACATTTCTTATTTTGACTAGGTGAATATGTTTATATATTCTTCAAGTAGCTAAATCATGCTCTTTACTTACCTTTTGTTGGAAGTCTTGTGTTAATTTTGATTTCTTGCAAATTTCCTATAGTGCCGAAGTTAACTAGCTTGACTAATTCTTTCTTAGTTATGGACTACCTCTCTTCCTATTCAATTAAGCACTAAAGGTTTGATGGGATCTTTTCACCCTTAGGCTTATCCACGGATGACACATTGAAGGTGATTTTAGATTTTTTTATTAAGAGAAGCTTTGGTTAGACGATTGATTTTGTTTTTAGCATCCTAAATAATAAATGAAAGGCTAAAAAAATGCACAGGCATTGTTAGAATGGTTTGTATACATGAAAGTAAATGCTAAGATCATAGTTTAAAATGACAATACTAAGATTATAAGTGCAAGTGATATAAACATATGTTATTAATTGATATATGACTAGTTTAGTACATAACTTCCCTTAAATATCATAGGTTACTATAAGCAAGGGATTTTATAATACATTACTTTATAAGAGACTTAAGTGACCAAGGAATCTCATAAACTTACTAATTGCCCATAGGGGCATCGAGGTTGCATGGTTAGATCAATGAAGCTTGAGATTATTGTTCTTCCTTTTCTTTAAAGATAAAGTGGATTGTTAAAGTGCCAGGTTCAATAGTGACTTATGCTGACTTATTGCATTCATCATTGGCTTGATTGATGAATCTTGCACTTTTGAAGTAGGGAGTCAAAGGAAGCATAAACTCACTTTATCTTCTAGGTATCCTTGAGTAACATTGTCATGGTTTGGTCAATATCTACTTCCAAAATAGTCTTATTACCCATTAGCTTGTATTAAGATAGCGATGTTGTAAAGATGCTTTTTAGTTCCTTTGACTTGATGGTAGCCATTTTTCATCATCAATTTGGCCACTTTTAGCAAGGCCTTAAGTGGCTAGGGTGGCATCTTAAAGAGTGACTCCTTTGACTAAAGAGTTGCATTTGTAATTTCAAAAGAGTAGAAAGTGCATTCTAATGATTCTTTAATTGCCTCAACATAAGGTATTTTTAAAGGTTTAAAAACAAATAAATCATATTATACTAGAACTTCAATTAACTAGTTACCCAAAGTGAACTTTACATTTTGGTGTAAAATAAAGGGAATGATTCCCGTTACATGTAGTCATAGACAACCCAATAAGTAATTATAAGTAGTTTTGATATCCATGATCTAAAATGGCACATTAAAAGTGCAAATTTGCACTTGTATTAAGAGTTCAATAGTCCCTATAACCTTTTATTTTGTAACATTAAATGCATGGACAATCAAATGACTTGGTGTCGTGATGATAATGCCAATTGGTAATTGGTTTAGTGTATCATTAGGCATGACATTTAGGGATAATCTATTATCAACGAGAACATGGGACATGTTATAGCCATGATAGATGATTGAAATGTGTAGCACCTTATTTTGATTATATCTCTTAACTAGAATCTTTTTTTTTAAGTGAGAGCAGTAACTTGTTATAATATTATTGATGATGTGATTGAAGTCGACTAAAAAAATGTTAAGTGAGACATATGTGTAGTTAAGAATATATAGCAAGTGTTTTTTATGAGACTTTAAGTTCATTAGTAAAGAGAAGACTAAGATCTTGGCTAGGGTTTCATTAAGCTACTCAGCTATATTATACTAACTCTATTTAATATATATAAGGATTAGTCTATCTTTTTCATTAGTGAAGTTCCCAACTTCACCTTAGGATCTATTAGTCTGTGATACTGAGAGGCGGGTGAATTAGTATCACACCCCTTCAAAAAAACTCTGATAATTTAAGTCAAAGTATTCTACTTTTTTAATACTTGAGCTCTTGTCAATATGCAGGTGGGTGAACAACTTCAACCTCTTCTCAAAAATGAACTCTTTCTCCGATTCAACTAAGGTAGATCTATTGTTACCTACTAATCACAATAGTCCCCAAAGTTACCTTTCAGACACCTTGCCTATTAGACGAATTGGTTGTTCTTGACTAGGTCTTCTTTTAAGTTATGGGTTTGATGATTCTTTAGCTGTGTTCACAACTCAATTAAAAAAACAGAATGTAAATTCAAAGTAAAGACACAAGAGATTTACGTGGTTCCATCAATGTGACGTACTCCACGATGGTAGGGATTCTTCCTCTACCGAGACAATCCACTATACTTGATAACATCAGTGTGGTATCCCCTTTGACTACAATGGATGTCTTAATCTTCTACTCCTTTCATTATTACAAATACAAAGCAATCACAATATAAAAAGTGTCGTTTACTGTGTCTACCCTTCTTCTAACTTATCTTGCCTCTGTTTAATTTGAATAGGCTACTTCACTACTACTTGGAAGATCACCAAAACACTCTCTAACCTCTCTTGAAGAAATCTAAAAATTCGTTGAGTTCTCTCAAATGCTTCACTGAATTTCTTCTCTAGGCTGTCTTACCCAACTCTTGGTCTCATCGTCTTATGGTCTCACCCGTCTTCTGGTCTCACCATCTTACCTTCTCACCGTCTCACCCGTTTCACCCTTTTCTGGTCTCACTCGTCTCACCTGGTCTCACATCTCACCTGGTCTGGTCTCACATCTCTCCTAGTCTGGTCTTGAAGTTTCCAACTTCTCCCTAGGATCTATTAGTTTGTGATACTGAGAGGGGGGGTGAATTTGTATCACCACAATTCGCAGATATGTGAACAACTTCATCCTCTTCTTAAAAGCGAACTCTTTCTCAAATTTGACTAAGGTAGATCTATTGCTACCTACTAATCATAATAGTCCCCAAAGTTACCTTTCAGACACCTTGCCTAATAGACAATTCGGATGTTCTTGTTTAGGTCTTCGTTAGGTTATGGGTTGGTTGATACTTTAGATGCGTTCATAACTTAATTCAAAACACAGAACGTAAAGCAAATAAAGGACACACAAGATTTATGTGGTTTTGTCAACGTGATGTACATCCACAGTGGTAGGGACTCTCCCTTACTGAGACTATCCACTATACTTGAGAATTCCAGTTACAATGGATGCCTTAATTCTCTGCTCCTTTCACTATTGCAATTACTAAGCAAGTACAATACAAAGAGTGTCACTTACCGTGTCTACCCTTCTTTTAACTTGTCCTGCCTCTGTTGAATTGAAAGGCTGCTCCACTGCCGCTTAGAAGTTCACCACAACGCTCTCTAACCTCTCTTGAAGAAATCTGGAAATACGTTGAGTTCTTTCCGATGCTTCACCGAATTTCTTCTCTACGTTGTCTCACACAACTCCTGCTTTCACCGTCTCATGTCTTCATTCACGTTTCTGGTCTCATGCCAACGCACGTTCTAGTCTCACGCCAACACACGTTCTGGTCTCTCACTATCCAGCTGGATCTCTCTCATCGTCCAACCAGATCTCTCTCACCATCCTATCGGATTTCTCTCACCGTCCAACTGGATTTCCTCTGTTCTATCGTCCACCTTATTTTTCCGTCCACTCTGTTTTGCCATTATCCCTGTTTTCCATCCACTCTGTTTTGCCGTCGACTTGTCCTTTCTCTTGCCGGTGGTTGTGCGTTTCTCATGAGTTTTCTCTCTCACCGTCCAGCCGGGTTTTCTCTCTCACCTGTTCCAGCTCGATCTAGTTTTGGCCGTCACAGATTTTATCCCTTTTTTGCCAGTGGTCAGCCGTTCCTCATGGGTTTCTCTCTCTTGCCGTCACACGGTTTTCTCCTTGTTGTGTCATCTCCTCGCCGATGGTTGGTTATATGTCTCTCCTTTTCTCCTTCTTCCAACGGCTTCTCTTTCTTTGTTTTTGCTGACGGGTCTCTCTCTCTTCGTCCACCCCTTTTTGGCCGTTCCTAGGTTTTCTCCTTTTCTTCCAACGGCTTTGCCGTTTTTCTTTTTCAGTGGTATCACTTTATTTTGCCGTCCAGCCCCCTTCTTCTCCTGTATCCTTCTCCCGTCCCCTCTCCTCTTTGGTCGTCTCTGGTTTTCTCTCTCTTTTTCGCCAATTGTCTGTTTTTTTTTTCCACCCTTTACTTGACCATATATCTCTTTAGGGTTGCCGTGTGATTTTACTTCCTTGCCCTTCCATGTAACTTGAAATTACTCTCTTGCCATGTAGCTTCAAATTACTCTCTTGCCCCTCTATGTGGCTTCAAATTACTCTCTTGCCATATAACTTCAAATTACTCTCTTGCCCCTCAATGTGGCTTTACGTTCTTGCCCCTCCATATGGCTTCAAATTACTTGCACACTTAAATCTAGTTAACAACAATTACATCCCATACAAGGCTGTGGGAACAATAATCTCCCCCTTTGTAATTATTGGCAATATGCATAACAAAAAAAAAAGCCATTGTGCAGCAATTACAACTCCCTCTAAATATGCACTCCCCCTTTCTTAATAGCTCCCCCTGCATTGTTGCTTCTCTCTCCCTTTGCCAACCAATTACAAATTTGAAAAACTCGCAAAGTAGAGATGAAGGATTCACCAGATTTTCAGGCTTGAGGAGACATTTGCACAAATAGACTCAATCTGTGCTTTTCAAACAGCTCTGTGGACAAAGGTTTGGTTAGAATATCTGAAATTTGATCTTTAGCGCCAGCATACTCCAACTGAATTGTACCTTGTTTCACTTGATCTTTGATGAAGTGATATCGGATGTCAATATACTTGCTCCTTGAATGTTGAACCAGATTCTTGCTGAGATCAATAGCACTTTGATTATCACAAAGTACACTCACTGGTAACTTCACTTCAACACCCAAGTTTGCCAATTGTCTTTGCATCTATATCACTTGAGTACATGCTGCACAAGCAGCCATATACTCAGCCTCAGCTGTGCTCAAAGCAACACTATTTTGCTTTCTACTTAACCATGCAACACACTTTGAACCCAAGTAGAAGCTATAACCGTTGGTTGATTTTCTATCATCTATACTTCCTGCCCAATCTGCATCAGTGTATGCTTGTAGTTTAATAGAATCTATGGCTGGATACCACAAACCCATTTCCAGTGTTCCTTTGAGGTACCTTAGGATTCTTTTTACTGCCAACACATGAGACCCCTTAGAATTAGCTTGGAATCTGCTGGTAGTGCACATAGCTTACATAAGATCAAGCCTTGATGCTGTAAGGTACAAAAGCTCCCTATCATCTTTCTGTACTCTGTAGGGCTTGTACTCCTTCCCTCCTGATCTTTTGTTAATTTGTAGCCCACTGTCATAGGGGTACTAATAGGTCTGCTATCCTCCATGCCAAACCTTTTCGGCATCTCTTTGGCATATTTCGTTTGAAAAATAAAGATACCTTCTTCACACTACTTTATCTGTAATCCAAGAAAGTACGTCATTTCTCCAATCAATGACATCTCAAGTTCCTCACTCATCTTTTGTGCAAAATCTTGGCATAGCTCAGTGTGATCTCCTCTAAAGATGATGTCATCTACATATACTATGGTCATCAGCTAGCCTTTTTCTGAGTTGAACACATACAGGTTATTATCAACCGTTCCTCTTCTAAAGTTCAACCTTCTTAAGTACGCATCCAGCCTACTGTACCATGCTCTTAGAGCTTGCTTAAGACCATACAAGGCTTTCTTCAGCTTGCACACATATGTTTCATCCTCACTGATTTGTACTCCATCGAGTTGTTCAATATACATTTCTTCTTTCAGGAGCCCATTCAGAAAGGCGGATTTCACATCCATCTGATAGACTTTATACCTCTTGTGTGCTGCCAAAGCTAAGAGCATTCTGATAGTTTCTAACCTTGCTACTGGTGTAAAAGTTTCATCAATATCTACCCCTTTTATCTGAGTGTAGCCTTTGCAAACCAGCCTAGCCTTATTCCTCACCACCTTGCCATCTTCATTGTGTTTATTCCTAAACACCCATTTTGTTCCTATGACATTCTTATTAGTGGGTCTTGGAACCAACTCCCATGTATCATTCTTCTCAATTTGATCCAGCTCCTTATTGATAGCTTTGACCTAGGTTTTGTCTTGAATAACCTCTTCAACAGATTTAGGTTCAACTTGTGAGAGTAAAGTAGTAGCTCCCACAATTCTTCTTCTTGTTGTAACTCCTACTGATGGGTCACCTATGATCTGATCTCCTTGATGAGCATTGGTCCACATTTTCTTTGGCTTTCTTTTTTGCATAGTATTAGTTGTAAGAGGATCTCTTTCTTCATCTTCAGACTCACTCTTCTTTGTGTTTGAACTTACTTCTTGTTCCTTTTCTTCAGGTTGGTCTGATTCTTCATCTACATTGATGTCATCTTCTTTATTGTCCTCAGCTTTTTCATTCTACATTGTTTTCTAGTTCTCATCTATTCTCACATCACTAGACGTGATCACTTTTCCCAGATTGTGTAGGAAAACTCTGTAACCTTTTGTCTTTACTGAGTATCCCACAAAGATGTCTTCATCAGACCTAGCATTGAATTTTCCCAAGTTTTGCTCCTTGTTCTTCACAAAACATGGGCTGCCAAAGATTCTGAGATACTTGGCTATTGTCTTTTTCCCACTCCATAGCTCATATGGAGTCTTATCAGTATTGGGCCTTAGTAAGACTCTATTCAGTAAGTGCACTGCTGTAAATGTTGCTTCTGTCCAAAATGTTGTGTGAAGCTTGGATTCCAGCAGTAGAGTTCTTGCCATTTCAACCACAGCTCTATTTTTCCTCTCTACCACCCCGTTCTGTTGATGTGTTCTTGCTGTTGCCATTTGGTGATGAATTCCATGCTTCTCAAGATAATCTTTAAAAGCTTCATTGTCGTCATCATTGTTATTGGGCCCGTTGCTCATGAGACCCTATAGCTTCAAGATGAAAGCTACAATGTATCACTTGATCACTACCTAGAGATGGGCCACCAACAAATAAGAGTGACTAACTGGTGTTTACAGTCCACAAGGTGCGTGGGTGGGGTCAGAATGGAAGCTCACGTCCAATGTCAAAATTAGACCCAACATGATCATCTATCCTCTTGCATTAATTAGGATCACCTTGTAAATCGGCTTTTGTTTGGCCCACCCTAATCACAGTCAAACGTTGCGCTCAAGAAAAACAGTGGCTAATTTCTGTTATCGTGGCAATCTTTGCAGATTGATGATGTTGCCATTTCACCCATCGTAAATGAGCGGATGAATTTATCTTCGGAAAACAACATGCGCTTGGTTAATGTTACCGTGGATAAATTCATTATTGGAAAACAAAACCTAGTTGTAACCCTTAACGACGACATAATCATGATTTGGACCTTGGACCTTGGACCTTGTTGATTATATAACATAACCCTTAACTACTGGCTTAATCGTTGTCGTAAATCTACAACCAAAACCTAGTTACATGTGATCATGGGATCTCTCAGTCATAGGAAGAAATTTTAGACGTCCCTTTACTTTCTTTGAAACAAATATCAATCCTTTCCTTTGACATTTAGCAGCTCTAGTAGCTAGGACATGACGATGATATGATATGTGCTTAGCTTTCCTTTTCCAATATTTATTGACCCTTGACCATTGATGTTGAGTGAATCATCATTGCCAAACTTGACTCTGCCTTCTCTTGACTTGTTTAGCTTTAACAATTTACTCTTGTCTCCCATCATGTGTGAAGTGCATCCACTATTAAGGATCCATTGCTTATCCTTGTAGCCAGCCTTTAGTGCAATTTCAGCTAAATTAGCCACCTCATTTTTTGCTCTATATTCCTTCTTTTGAAATGACTTGAAGATAGCTTTCTCCTTTTTCTTAGCTTTGACTGCACCGCTTGTTTTCACTATGCCATTAAGTGCCTTCTCTTGCTCAGGGAGAAGTGTCATGCATCTTTTGGCATTATGGCCATCCTGCTTGTACTTTTTACACTGTTCCAAGTCTGCCAATATAGCAAACTTGTTCTTTAAAGTTACTGGTTTGGGCTTCCACCAACAATCCTCGTCAGTGTGTCCTTGCCTTTTACAGTATGTGCAAGAACTCACGACAGGTGTTCTCTTCTGAATTCTATATTGTCTCCCCCTGTATACAGCATCGTATCTTCTTAAGTTGAAGACATATACAGGCCTTCTCCACCAGCAGTTACAGGCCTTATGACCCCAAACTCCATGATAAAGGCAATGACCTTGAAACTGCCTCTTCTTAGGTCTGATCACAGCTTGTCTTCTTCTGTTCATCACTTGCTGTGTAGGCAAAGTAGCTGGCTTCTTTGCTTGTGTGACTTTCATTTCAGTCACCTTTTTCTGTTCAGCCGTAGCCCTTTGCTGACTGACTTTCTTTTCTTCCTTCTTGTTTGCCACCCTAGGTTGCTTCTTCAGATCTTCTTTATTCTCAGCTATCTTTTTCTGAGTCATAACCTTCTCTTTCAACTTCTGTGGCACATTCTTATTTTCTTTAGCCAATGCAACCTCAGATTATTGCACTTTCCCTACATTCTTCTCTCCTTTTGCAAAACTTGTTTCTCCTATCATTTCAAACTTCTGCAAGTTCTCTTTGCTACTTTTGAGTTGTTGCTGAAGTCTTAGCAACCCTTTCTCCATTTCTTCAATTTTTGAAGCCCTTGAGCCAAGCTCTACTATAAGGTCTTCACATATTTTGATTTGTTCTTCAAATCTTCTCTTCAAGTCAATAAGTTCAGCCCTTATTTTATCTTTTTGACTTTCAGCTTCCTCAGACTTTGCTTTAACTTGTTTTATGTGAGCCTTCAACCATTTTATGGTTCTGCCCCTTTTGATTATCTCCTTTGAAGCTGCTTCCAACTCAGCTTCAAGATCTGGTTCTTCTTCATCAACCTCCTCTTCCTCTTCAGAGGTTGAACTACCACCTTGAGCTGATACCATAAAGGCCTACTCATCTAATGATTCTTCATCTTCCTCCTCATCAGCTTCTTTTATCTAACTCACATAACTCTTGAATGAGCCTCTCTTTTTCTTTTGTGGGTTGGCAGTTTCTTACTGGACTTCTTTGATTTGAATGATGATCTTCTCCATCTTGAATTCTACTCATCATCACCATCCTCATTTTCATCATCAAGTTTCACTTTGCACTGAGAAGCAAAGTGTCCAGTCTGTCCACAACGATAATATCTCAAGGACAATTGTCCTTTTCCCTTCTTAGACCCCTTTTTGAACTTCCTTGTGAAGTATGCCAACACTTCACCTTCACTTTCTTCCTCATCATGATCATCATCCTCACTGGATGATTCTTCCTCTTCTTTTATCTTCAAGTGCTTCATAGCTTTGAAAGCTGCCTCCTTTGATACCTTCGTTGTTACAAAGCTTTCAGTTGACTTTATCCTCATCTCATATGTAATGAGATTGTACTGGAGATCATGTAGAGACATAGAATTGAGATCTCTACTCTCCTCTATAGCTGCTACCTTTGAGGCAAACCTCTTAGGCAGAATTCTTAGAATTTTTTTCACAATCGATGAGTCCTTCTTGTTCTTCCCATGACTTCTCAGGTCGTTTACACCGTCAATAACCCTGGTGAAGAACTCTTGAATTGTCTCATTCTTCTACATTCTGAGAGATTCATATCTCTCCTTGAACACTTGAAGCTTAGCCTCCTTCATTCTGCCATCACCTTCATAGACTTTCTGTAATCTGTCCCATATCTCCTTGGCAGATTTACAGTCCATAACTTTAGCATACTCAACATCTGTCAATGCTGAAATGATGACATTTGAGGCCTTCCCATTTATCTCAAACTGCCTTAATTCCTTTGGGGTTGGGTCTTTACCTTCTTCTAGAGCCACAAAACCCTCCTGTACGGATTTCACCACATTCATCCCCATGGTTGCAAATACCACCTACATTCTCACTCTCCACATATGGTAGTTGGTTCCATTGAAGATTGGAACCTTCTTGTTGTAAGTAGTGCTGGTGCTGGTATCGGCATCCATTTCTCAGTATGCTGAACAAGTTAAAACTTCTGAAACCCTTCAAACTAGTATACCAAGCTGTTAAGCTTCAAACTGGTGAACCTGTGCTCTGATACCAATTGAAGTTCCCGACTTCTCCCTAGGATCTACTAGTTTGTGATACTAAGAAGGGGGGTGAATCAGTATTATCACAATTCGCAGATATGTGAACAACTTTAACCTCTTCTTAAAAGCATACTCTTTCTCAGATTTGACTAAGGTAGATCTATTGCTACCTACTAATCACAATAGTCCCCAAAGTCACCTTTCAGACACCTTGTCTAATAGACAATTTGGATGTTCTTGTTTAGGTCTTCATTAGGTTATTGGTTGGCTGATACTTTAGCTGTGCTCACAACTCAATTCAAAACATAGAACGTAAAGCAAATTAAGGACACTCAAGATTTACGTGGATCCGTCAACATGACATACATCCACGGTGGTAGGGACTCTCCCTTACTAAGACTATCCACTATACTTGAGAATTCCAGTTAGAATGGATGCCTTAATCCTCTGCTCCTTTTACTATTGCAATTACTAAGCAAGTACAATACAAAGAGTGTCACTTACTGTGTCTACCCTTCTTTTAGCTTGTTTTACCTTTGTTGAATTGAAAGGCTGCTCCATTGCCACGTAGAAGTTCACTGCAACACTCTCTAACCTCTCTTGAAGAAATCTAGAAATACGTTGAGTTCTTTCCGATGCTTTGCCGAATTTCTTCTCTATGTTGTCTCACACAACTCCTGCTTTCACCATCCCACGTCTTTATGCACATTTCTGGTCTCACACCGACGCACGTTCTAGTCTCTCATTGTCCAGCCAGATCTCTCTCACCGTCCAGTCGGATTTCCTCTGTTCTGCCGTCCACCCTGTTTTTCCATCCACTCTATTTTGCCATCGTCCCTATTTTCCATCCACTCTGTTTTGTCGTCGACTCGTCCTTTCTCTTGCCGATGGTTGTGCGTTTCTCACGGGTTTTCTCTCTCACCATCCAGCCGGGTTTTCTCTCACCATTCCAGCTCCGATCTGGTCTCACCCATTCCAGATCTGGTTTGGTCTCACTTGTTCCAACTCTGATTTGGTGTTGGCCATCACGGATTTTCTCCCTTTTCTACTGGTGGTGTGTTGTTCCTCACGGGTTTCTCTCTCTTGCCGTCACACGGTTTTCTCCTTGCCATGTCATCTCCTCGCCGACGGCTGGTTGTATGTCTCTTATTTTCTCCTTCTTCCAATGGCTTCTCTTTCTCTGTTTTTGCCGACAGGTCTCTCTCTCTTCGTCCACCCCTCTTCGATCGTTCCCAGGTTTTCTCCTTTTCTTCCAACGGCTTTGCCATTTTGCTCTTCCGGTGGTATCACTCTATTCTGCCATCCAGCCCCTTTCTTCTTCCGTATCGTTCTGCCGTCACCTCTCCTCTTCGACCGTCTCTGGTTTTCTCTCTCTTTTCTACCGACCGCCTATTTTTTTTTTTCACCCTTTACTTGACCGTATATCTCTTTAGGGTTGCCATGTGATTTTACTTCCTTGCCCCTCTATGTAACTTCAAATTACTCTCTTGCCCCTCCATGTGGCTTTACTTTCTTGCCCCTCCATGTGACTTCAAATTACTTGCACACTTAAATCTAGTTGACAATAATTACAACCCGTACAAGGCTATGGGAACAACAAGTCTCACGTCACTGGTTTGGTCTCATGTCTCACCGTTTCCAGGTCTGGTCTCACGTTTCACCATTTCCAGGTCTGGTCACACTGTTTAACCGTTTTTGGTCTGGTCTCACCTGTCTCCTGGTCTCACCTCTTCTCTGGTTTTGATCTGCTCTCACGTCTCACGATTTCCAGGTCTGGTCTGCTCTCACGTCTCATGATTTCCAGGTCTGGTTTGCTTTCATGTCTCACCTTTTCCAGGTCTCACGTCTTCTCTGGTTCTGGTTTCACCTGGTCTCACGTTTCACTGGTCTTACTTGGTCTCACATCTCACCTGGTCTGGTCTCATGTCTCACCTTCTCCAGGTCTCACGTCCCTTCTTTTTGGTCAACTCTCACGTGTTTCATTGTTTCCAGGTCTGGTTTGCTCTTACATCTCACCTTTTCTAGGTCTCACGTCTTCTCTAGTTCTGGTCTCACCTGGTCTCATGTTTCGCTGGTCTCACCGTTCTAGTTTGGTCTCACCCGGTCTGGTCTCACGTCTCAACTTCTCCAGGTCTCACGTCCTACCTTCTCCAGGTCTCACGTCCTCTCTTTCTGGTCTGCTCTCATGTGTTTCACTGTTTCCAGGTTTGGTCTGCTCTCACATCTTACCTTCTCCAGGTCTCATGTCTTCTCTGGTTCTGGTCTCACTTGGTCTCATGTTTTGCTAGTCTCACCTGGTCTAGTCTCACATCTCACCTTCTCCAAGTCTCACATCCTCTCTTTCTGGTTTGCTTTCACGTGTTTCACAGTTTCCAGGTCTGGTCTGCTCTCACGTCTCACCTTCTCCAGGTCTTACGTCTTCTCTGGTTCTGGTCTCACTTGGTCTCACATTTCGCTGGTCTCACCTAGTCTCACTATCTTACAGTGGTTACCCCAAAAGAGATAAGTCTTGGTTTATATACTCCCTTCTATGAAAACCTTAGTAGGGCTTACTGTAACTGTGACAGATTTCCTTTTACTGTTCCATTCAAAATTCAGCATTATCCTCCTTCTTAATTTATTTTTCTTGCTCTTTTCTTTCTACTGAAATCTCATCCCTTGACTACTTGAATGAATGGTCAGGATTGCCCATGAACAATTACAACCTTGTCACACTATCACACTAAGACTTAATCAATGCTAAACTCCTTTTACAAGTTCACTCCAAGGAGATCACTTTGCAAGGATATTTGACATGCTAGTCTTATCCTGTAATTCCTGAGATATGAGCCACTTCTGCTTGCACACTTAAATTTGGTTAACAACAATTATAACTCATACAAGGCTGTGGGAACAACAATTAGTAATAGTTTCCTTAGACTTAAAGTTATATTTAATGATGACTCTACTTATTTGACATTTTAAAAGAGGACTTTTAAAATATTATTTGAAATTACAATGGCTTATTTTTTTCCTTTACTTCAGCTTCTCCATATATTTCAAATTGTAACATCTCCCACTTTAGGTCATACTTTTGACTCCCATATTGTCAAAGCTACTATAGGTGTTGATTTTAGTATCAATGCTTTATTGTGGGAGTCTATTTGGCAGTTATAGTCATATTGGATTACCTTACCCTTTTAATAAGGGGGATAAAGTGTTGAAGGAGGAGGTTGACCCTTAGTAGCTAAGTGAAATATTTTTGGTGGTGTTAGGTTTCTTTGGTGTTAAAAGGTAAACACTTATGACCTAATGATCCATCCTCTGCCATGCTAATTTTAAGAGATCTAAAATTTGTCATCCAAGCACTCAATCAAATTCATTTTCTTATGGCTAGGAAGGGGATTAACACTAACATTAGGCTTCCCCTTAGCTTTCGAAAAATCAATTTAACCTTTAATTTTTAACTTTTAGGGTTAAGGGTCCAACAATTGTTAGTAAAATATTTGAATTGTCCAAAATGGTACTTGCACTTGGCATTGGCATCAAACCAGTTAAAATAGGGTAGTTTCAACTATTCCTTAGCTATAATAGTGAATAATTCATTTTAAATGAGTTAGGGTAGCAACTTTAAACGTGGCACTACTATAGGGTCAATTTTCCTTCTTTCTTCTAAGGGTAACTTAATTACCCAAAGGTGTTGGTGCATGGACATTTGGTAAAGAAGATTATGGTTAAGGGTTTTGTTATGAAAATAAGATTGTTATGTTATAAGGCTAAAACAATTGTTGAAAGTTAAATTTCCCTTATAAGTTGCTAAATGAATAGTAAATAACACATGGTATTAATTACTTGTAATAATTAGTTAACTAAACCTCACCTTCTTTCTTTTTGGTCTTACCAATTTTCTTGAATATTGCAGAGTTAGTAATGATATCAAGAATTTTACTATTTTGGATACCTTTGTTAATTTTTTCTTTTATAATCATTAGATTAGTAAAGCTTTTTGATTCACTCCCTACCATCCTATCATAGTAGGGGGCTTTTAGTGTATTGAGGAAATAGGAAACCAATTCCTTTTCTAGCAATAGAGGTTGGACATAGGCATCCATGTTATGCCATTGTTATGCATAGTACTTAAAAGTCTTTTTAGGCCTTTATCCCATGGCTTAAGGATCAATTTGGATAAGTTCCAACTAAGAAATATACTTAAACTTAGCCTTAAAAGCAACTATCAAATCTTTCTAGGTTCTAACATTTTTTTGATCTTACTTAATGTTCTAATGGAAGCTATACTTATCAGGTTGTCTTGAAAGCAATTTATTAAATGTTTTTTATTATGAGTGTATGTTATCTTCCAAATGTATATTTTTAAATAGTCTATAACTAGCCTTATGCTATCATATTTTTCAAATTATGGAATCTTGAATTTTGGTGAAAAGACTACATCTTGAACCAAATAGGAATTTGATGTGCTTAAGAAAGTATGAACATTGTCCTTTTTTAAGGCCTCAAATTCCTTCTAAAAGAGATCAATTTTTTGTCTCATGGAATGCTTAACACTTCTTAACATTTCATCTTTCAATTTAGGAGTAGCTTTAAAATTGCTAAGGTGGTGTCAAGAGGGTGATGTGTTGAAATGACAATAAGTACATGCATTTTAATGTTAGATGATTGCATAGTTGTTGTTTGTTCTGAAGAGGGATGCATTGTTGATTGAGAGTAGATGAAAAGTGTTGGAGAAGTTCTTAACATTGGGGTTGTTTAAAATATTCCATTGGCTAAGGTAGAAGAGCTTTCTTAAGGAATTATGTCCCATATGACTATCTTTTTTTTTAGTAAATGGTTAAGCTATCTACTACATTTTCTTCTTCAATTCCTTGATTGAGGTTTAAATCTTATCTATGTGGCCAACTAATTCTTTAACAATGTGCTCCATTCTTCTCATAAAATATTAGGTTAGAATTAGATACCTTCCCATTATGAGGTCTTTATGGTTTATGGCATTATACCTTTGATCATGGTGGACAAAATAAAGTATGCTAAATGGATACTATGTGGAACATAGTAAAAGAACCCACAAGAAATATGTTAGTACAAAAATTACAACATTAATGCATGAATTATCAAGTATTATAATAAAGACTAAAATGGAATAAAACAATACATAACGTAATGATTAAGGTATGAATATCGTAGACTTTTTGCCTTATAAGGGATGAATCTAATAAGTAAATGAGTCTATTGGTATGAAAGATTTAGGACTATTCTATATGGAAGCCATAAGCTACATAAAGGACTTGTACTCTCCCTCGTCTAAGCTTAATAATTTATAAGCCAAATTTTAAGGTTTTTGTGAGTGTGTGCAATTAAGGTTATGATGCAAATGACAATTATAAATATTAAAATAAGAGAGATAAATAAATGAAATATTAAGTAGGAAATAAATAAAAGTATAGAAATAAAAACAAGTTAAAGCAGCCTATATCTTAAGATTAGTCCCCAGTGAAGTCAACAAGTTGTGATAATGGGTTCCTAGGATGGGAGCTTACAGATATGGAAGAGGCACCTTTGGGTATTGAGAATTGAGAGCATGTAGTGGGTGTTGTAATATTTTTATGCTAAATTCAAAGTCATTACCAATTAGTTTAGGTGTGAATGGAACACTTTCAATGACTTAATCTACTTTACCAATATTCTTAAAGGTTTGAGAATATGGTTATGTTTGGTAGAGGTTATAGCCAATCTAAATGCTTATCATACATGATGGTATTGTCATTTACTTGTTTTATATTTATGCTTTTCTTGACAATACTTTATTTATTTCTCTCTTTTTCTATTTTTTTAAATTTGTCATAAAGGCACACTTATTAGGATTTTAGGGAATTTGAAGAGGTTAAAAAAAGGATGATTTTTTAAAAAAGTTTTTAAGCTTTTTTTGATACTTTTTTTTAGTGATCCTATATACTAAAAAGTGGGAAACTTTGAAAATTTTCAAAGAAAATTAAAAGATCTATAGATACTTTTTACAGTGATTTATATATTGAAAAATGAGAATAGAATTTTTGAAAGATTTTGAAAAGGAGTTTGATACTTTTTATAATAATCCTAAATATCAAAAAAATAAGTATGAAAATTCTGAAAATATTTACAAGGGTTCAAATGTGGAATTTTTTTATAAATTTTGAAAAGAGTTTAGTTGCTTTTATTTCTTGGTGATCGTATGCATGGGAAAAATAAAATGGAATTTTTTGGAAGGATTTGAAAGTTATTTTACATTTGTGAGCTCACCTAAGGTACTTGAAATAACATTGTTTCTAAGAATTGTGTGTCCCATTTTTTATCTTTTTCTTTTTTTGTTCCTTTTCTTTTCTTTTTTTCCCGATAAGCCTTTTGCCTATCTTTTCCTTATTTCTAATCTACCACTGCTATTTCACTCTTTACACCCACCTTTAGCTATTGTCTCTCTTTCTTGGCTTTAAGAATTCTTAAGCATAAGTCTTAAGTGTGTTTTTAGGTATGGAATCTAAGTTTTATTCATATAATTCATGATGTTTTGGAGGATTTTAGGGTTGATTAGTGGTAGAGAGAAAGAGGTCATTGATGGCAAGGCTTTGCTAGCCTTAAAATGAAGCATAAGAACTACCAATGGATAGATCATCACTTCTTAAATTTATCAATGCTAGTTTCATTTAGTGAAAACAACTAGAGTTGGTGTGTGTAAAAAGAAAAGTTAGTGGAAATAAGGGAAGTCCATCTAATGATTGATGCCTCTCTCATGCTCTAACTGGCATTTAAAGGGCACTGTTAGACATATTGGCTCTTAATAGGTTGATCAATATCAATCTTATGAGGTAACAGTGACTAATGTTGATACAAGCTTTGGTGCGCCAACGTAAAGATGTCTCCAAGTTTTCCATCATTTCATATGATTCCTAGCCACCTTTCAATGCATGGCTTTGAAGAAAAATAAATTGGCCTTAGAGGATGTTGTTCCCATAGCCTTGTATAGGTTGTAATTATTGTCAACTAGATTTAAGTGTGCAAGCAGAAGTGGCTCATTCAAGCATTCAAGGGATGAGTTTCTCAGAAGAAAGAAAAGAGCAAGAAAAATAAATTAAGAAGGAGGATAATGCTAAATTTTGAATAGAACAGTAATATGAAGCCATATGGAGGGGCAAGAAAGGAATTTCGTTGCGGCTCCAGTAAGCCCTACTAGGGTTTTCATAGAAGGGAATATATAAACCGGTAAAGTAAGAGAAAAACGAAAAAGGACGCCACCAGGAGAGAAAAACATTAGAGAGAAACAGGAGAGCATACCACCGTAAGAGAGACAGCCACCACCGTAAGAGAGACAGCCACCACCGTAAGAGAGAAAGCCATCACCGTAAGAGAGAAACACACACCACCAGGAGAGCAAACCAGAATACACCACCGGGAGAGCAAACCAGAAGCGTGAGGCGGCTGGGAAATGTGAATCAGAAAAACCAGAAGCGTGACCGGTTGAGAAACGTGAACCAGCAAAACCAGAAGTGTGAGGCAGTTGAGAAATGTGAACCAGAGAAACCAGAGAAACCAGAGACGTGAAACGACAAACCAGAAATGTGAGGCAGTCTGTGAGGCGTGAAACGGCAAACCAGTAGCGTGAGGTAGGCCGTGAGACGTAAAAAGGCAGACCTGAAGCGTAAGTGCAGGCCGTGAGACAGTGAGACTAGGAGTTGGGTGAGACAACCTAGAGAAGAAATTTAGTGTAGCATTTGATAAAACTCAATGTATTTCCAGATTTCTTCAAGAGAGGTTAGAAAGAGTTTTGTTGATCTTCCAAGTGGCAGTGAAGCAGCCTATTCAAATCAAACAAAGGCAACACAAGCTAGAAGAAGGGTAGACACAGTAAGTGACACTCTTTGTATTGTGATTGCTTTGTATTTGCAATAGTGAAAGGAGTAGAAAATTAAGACATCCATTGTAATCATAGGGAATACCATACTAGTGTTCTCAAATATAGTGGATTGTCTTGGTAGAGGAAGAAACTTTACAACCGTGGAGTACGTCACATTGACGGAACCACGTAAATCTCTCGTGTCCTTGCTTTGAATTTACATTCTGTGTTTTTAATTAAGTTGTGAACGCAGCTAAAGAATCATCAAACCCATAACCTAAAAGAAGACCTAATTAAGAATAACCAATCCGTTTAATAGGCAAGGTGTCTAAAAGGTAACTTTAGAGACTATTATGACTAGTAGGTAACAATAGATCTACCTTAGTTGAATTTGAGAAAGAGTTCCTTTTTAAGAAGAGTTTGAAGTTGTTCACCTATCAATTGAAAAGAAGGGGTGTAATACTGATTCACCCCCCTCTCAGTATTACAGACTAGTAGATCCTAGGGTAAAGTAGGGAACTTCAATTAGTATCAGAGCACTAGTTCACCAGTTTGAAGCTTGACAGCTTCATGTACTAGTTTGAAGGATTTTAGAAGTTTTAACTTGTTCAGTATACTGAGAAATGGATGCCGGTACCAGCACCAGCGCTACTTACAACAAGAAGGTTCCAATCTTTAATGGAACCAACTACCATATATGGAGAGCGAGAATGCAGGTGGTATTTGCAACCATGGGCATAAACGTGGTGAAATCTGTATATGAGGGTTTTGAGCTTCCAAAAGAAGGTAAAGATCCAACTCCAGAGGAATTAAGGCAGTTTGAGATCAATGGGAAGGCCTCAAATGTCATCATTTCAACATTGACAGATGTTGAATATGCTAAAGTTACGGATTGCAAATCTGCTAAGGAGATATGGGATAGATTGCAAAAGGTCTATGAAGGTGATGGCAAAATGAAGGAGGCCAAGCTTCAAGTTTTCAAGGAGAGATATGAATCCCTCAGAATGCAGAAGAATGAGACAGTCCAAGAGTTTTTCACCAAGGTTATTGATGCTGTAAACGACCTTAGAAGTCATGGAAAGAACAAGAAGGACTCATCTATTGTGAAGAAAATTCTGAGAATTTTGCCTAACAGGTTTGCCTCAAAGGTGGCAACCATAGAGAAAAGTAGAGATCTTAATTCTATGTCACTGCATGATTTCCAGTGCAATCTCATTGCGTATGAGATGAGAATAAAGTCAATTGAAAGCTCCTCAACATCAAAGCTATCAAAGGAGGCAGCTTTCAAAGCTATGAGACACTTGAAGATACGAGAAGAGGAAGAATCATCCAATGAGGATGATGATGATGATGAGGAAGAAAGTGAAGGTGAAGTGTTGGCTTACTTCACAAGGAAATTCAAAAAGGGGTCTAAGAAGGGAAAAGGACAATTGTCCTTGAGATGTTATCGTTGTGAACAGATTAGACACTTTGCTTCTTAGTGCAAAGTGAAACTTGATGATGAAGATGAGGATGGTGATGATGATCAGAATTCAAAATGGAGAAGACCATCACTCAAGTCAAGGAAGTCTAATAAGAAGATTGCTAACCTACAGAAGAAGAAGAGATGCTCATTCAAGAGTTATGTGAGCCAGACAAAAGAAGCCGATGAGGAGGATGATGTAGACTCATCAGATAAGCATGCCTTTATGGCATCAGCTCGATGTGGTAGTTCAACCTCTGAAGAGGAAGAGGAGATTGATGAAGAAGAACCAGATCTTGAAGCTGAGTTAAAAGTAGCTTCAAAGGAGATAATTAGAAAGGGTAGAACCATAAGAAGATTGGAGGCCCATATAAAACAAGTTGAAGCAAAGATTGAGGAAGCAGAAAGTCAAAAGGATGAAATAAGGGTTGAACATATTGATTTGAAGAACAGATCAAAATATGTGAAGACCTTACTATGGAGCTTGGCTCAAGGACTTCAACAATTGAAGAAAGGGAGATAACATTGCTGAGACTTCAGCAACAACTTAAAAAGAGTGAAGAGAACTTTTAGAAGCTTAAAGTGGTAGGAGAAACAAGTTTTGCAAAAGAAAAGAAGAATGAAGAGAAAGTGCAGCAATCTAAGGTTGCATTACCTAAAGAGAATTAGACTTTGCCACAGAAGTTGAAAAGAAGGTTATGACTCAAGAGAAGATAACTGAAGAAGAGAAAATAGTTATCAAACCAAAGCTAGGGCCAAAAATGATGTATGTGGTTAAAGAGCAGCAGGCCATAGCTGTTACGTCTCAGAAAGAAAAGACTGATCAGCCAGGAACAATAAAGGCTGAAAATAAAGAAGATTTGAAGAAGCAACCTAGGGTTGTAAACAAAATTGAAGAAAAGAAAGTCAGCTAACCAAGGGCAATGGTTGAACAGAAGAAGGAGAAGAAGGTGGCTGAAATGAAAGCCATACAAGAAAAGAAGCCAGCAACCTTGCCTACACAGCAAGTAATAAACAAAAGAAAATAAGCTGTGATTAGACCCAAGAAGAGGCAGTTTCAAGGTTACTATCTTTATTGTGAATGCTAGTGAATGCAAGTAAATGCTGGTGGAGAAGGCTAGTATATGTCTCCAACTTGAGAAGATATGATTCTGTATATAGGGGGAGACAATACAAAATTCAGAGGAGAACACCTGTCATTAGTTCTTGCACATACTGTAAAAAGCAAGGACACACTGACAAGGAGTGTTGGTGGAAGCCCAAACCAGTGGTTTCATAGGACAAGTTTGCTATATTGGCAGACTTGGAACTGTGTGAAAGGTGCGGGCAGGATGGCCATAATGCCAAAAGATGCATGACACTTCTCCCTAAGCAAGAGAAGGCTAGCAGGATGGACATTCAAGGATAAGCAATGAATCCTTGATAGTGGATGCACTTTACACATGACAGGAGACAAGAGTAAATTATTAAAGCTAAACAAGTCAAGAGAAAGCAGAGTCAAGTTTGGCAATGATGATTCACTCAACATCAGTGGTCAAGGGTCAGTAAATATTGGAAAAGGAAAGTTGAGAGATGTTCTGCACGTTGAAGGACTTAGATATAATCTAACATCTATCAGCCAACTATGCAATGAAGACCATAAAGTGATATTCATAAAAACAGGTTGCCAAGTAAAGAGTAAAGAAGGCAATACTATTGCAGCTAGGAAGAGAATAGCTGGAAATTTATATGTGATTGATGAGAACAAGACAAATAGCTGTTTACTTACAAAAGAAGAAGAAAATCAACTCTGGCATAGGAGGCTGGGACACTTAACATAAAAGAACATGAGGAAAATGACCACTACTCATGCAATCAGAGACATTCCAGACCTCAAGAGAGAGAGGGAGTATGTCTGCTCAGCATGCTCTAAAGGAAAGCATGTTAGAAAGTAGTATAAGAGAAAAGAGTTCAGTTCTGAAGCAGTGCTTGACATTGTACATACTGATTTGTGTGGGTCGATGAGAACAAAAGGGTTGAATGGTGAGAGGTAATTCATCTTGTTTGTTGATGATTATTCCAAAAGGACCTGCATCATGCACCTCAAACACAAGTTAGAAGTTTTGAAATTCTTCAAGAGATACAGAAGATTGGCTGAAAATGAGAGTGGAAAGAAGATTAAAGTATTAAGGTCAGATCAAGGTATTGAATTCACAAATAGAGCTTTTGAAGATTAACTTGAGAAGCATGGAATTCACCATCAGATGGCAGCAACAAGAACACCTCAACAAAACGGGGTAATAGAGAGGAAAAATAAAGCTGTGGTTGAAATGGCAAGAACTTTACTACTGGAATCCAAGCTTCACAAAAGATTTTGAACAGAAGCAATATTTACAGCTATGCACCTACTGAACAGAGTTTTACTAAGGCCCAATATTGATAAGACTTCATATGAGCTATGGAGTGGGAAGAAGACAACTGCCAAGTATCTTAGAATCTTTGGCAGCCCATGTTTTATAACAAACAAGGAGCAAAACTTGGGAAAATTCCATGCTAGGTTAGATAAAGGCATTTTTGTGGGATACTCCGCAAAGACAAAAGGTTACAAAGTTTTTCTGCATAAACTGGGAAAATGATCACTTCCAGTGATGTGAGAATAGATGAAAATTGGAAAACAATGCATAATGGAGAAGCTGAGGGCAGTGAAGAAGATGACTTCAAAATAGATGAAGAATTTGACCAACATGAAGAAGAGGGAAAAGAAGTAAGTTCACACTCAGAGAAGAGTGAGTTTGAAGATGAAGAAAGAGATTCTCTTGCAACTAAGACTGTGCAAGAGAAAAAGACAAAGAAGACATGGACCAGTGCTCATCAAGGAAATCAGGTAATAAGTGACCCATCAGTAGGAGTTACAACAAGGAGAAGAATTGTGAGAGCTACTACTTTACTCTTACAAGTTGAACCTAAATCTGTTGAAGAGGCTACACAAGACAAAGCCTGGGTTAAAGCTATCAATGAGGAGCTGGATCAAATCGAGAAGAATGAAACATGGGAGTTGGTTCCAAGACCCACAAACAAGAATGTCATAGGAACAAAATGGGTGTTTAAAAATAAACACAATGAAGATGGCAAGGTGGTGAGGAATAAGGTTAGGCTGGTTTGCAAAGGTTACACTCAGATAGAAAGAGTAGATGTTGATGAAACTTTTGCACCAGTAGCAAGGTTGGAAACTATCAGAATGTTCTTAACTTTGGCAGCACATAAGAGGTATAAAGTTTACTAGATGGATGTGAAATCAGTCTTTTTGAATAGGCTCTTGAAAGAAGAAGTGTATATTGAACAACCCGATGGAGTATAAATCAGTAAGGATGAGACACACATGTGCAAGCTGAAGAAAGCCTTGTATGGCCTTAAACAAGGCCCAAGAGCATGGTACAGCAGGCTGGACGCGTATTTGAGAAGGTTGAACTTCAGAAAAGGAATAGTTAATAATAACTTATATGTGTTCAACTCAGAGAAAGGCCAACTGATAACCATAGTAGATGTAGATGACATCATCTTTGGAGGGGATCACTTTGACCTATGCCAAGAATTTGCACAGAAGATGAGTGAGGAATTTGAGTTGTCATTGATTGGAAAAATGACTTACTTTCTTGGATTACAGATAAAACAGTGTGAAGAAGGTATTTTTATTTCTCAGACAAAATATGCCAAAAAGATGCTGAAAAAGTTTGGTATGGAGGATAGCAGACTTGTCAGTACCCCTATGACAGTAGGCTGCAAGTTAACAAAAGATCAGGAAAGAAGGAGTACAAGCCTTATAGAATACAGGAAGATAATAGGGAGCCTTCTGTACCTTACAGCATCAAGGCCTAATCTTATGCAAGCTGTGTGCATCATCAGCAGATTCCAAGCTGATCCTAAGGAATCTCATGTGTTGGCAGTGAAAAGAATCTTAAGATACCTCAAAGGAACACTAGAAATGGGTTTGTGTTATCCAGCCATGGATTTTGTAAAACTACGAGCATACACTGATGTAAACTGGGCAGGAAGTACAAATGACAGAAAATCAACCAGTGGCTACAGCTTCTACTTGGGTTCAAAGTGTGTTGCATGGTTAAGTAAAAAGCAAAACAATGTTGCTTTCAGCATAGCTGAAGCTGAGTATATGGCTGCTTGTGCAGCATGTACTCAGGTGATATGGATACAGAGACAATTGGCTGATTTGAGTGTTGAAGTGAAGTTACCAATGAGTGTACTTTGTGATAATCAAAGTGCAATTGATCTCAGCAAAAATCCAGTTCAACATTTAAGGAGCAAGCATATTGACATCCGGTATCACTTTATCAAGGATCAAGTGGAAAAGGGCATGATTCAACTAGAGTATGTCGGCACTAAAGATCAAATCTTAGATATTCTAACTAAACCTCTGTCCACAGAGCTGTTTGAAAAGTACAGAATGAGTCTGTCTGTGCAAATGCCTTCTTAAGCCTGAAGTTCAGGTGAGTCCTTCATCTCTACTTTGTGGGTTCGTCAAATTTGTAATTGGTTGACAAAGGGAGAGAGAAGCAACAGTGCAGGGGGAGCTGTTAAGAAAAGGAGAGTGCATATTTAGGGGGAGTTGTAATCCATCTGCTTCTAGATTATTACTCTAAGAAGATTATGAAGGACTGCTGCATAATGGTTTTTGTTGTGAGTGTTGCCAATAATTACAAAGCGGGAGATTGTTGTTCCCACAGCCTTGTATGGGTTGTAATTGTTGTCAACCAGATTTAAGTGTGCAAGTAGAAGTGGCTCATTCAAGCATTCAAGGGATGAGTTTCTCAGAAGAAAGAAAAAAGCAAGAAAAATAAATTAAGAAAGAGGATAATGCTGAATTTTGAATGGAACAGTAATATGAAGCCATATAGAGGGGCAAGAAAGGAATTTTGCCGCGGCTCCAGTAAGCCCTACTAGGGTTTTCATAGAAGGGAGTATATAAACCGGTAGAGCAAGAGAAAAACGAAAAAAGACACCACCAAGAGAGCAAAATGTTGGAGAGAAACGGGAGAGCATACCACCGTAAGAGAGACAGCGACCACCATAAGAGAGAAACACACACCACCGGGAGAGCAAACCAGATATGCACCACTTGCAAGAAAAGAAATCAGATCCGTGAGACTTGGAGAAGGTGAGACGTTAGAGCAGACCAGACTTGGAGAAAGAGAGGACGTGAGACCTGGAGAAGGTGAGACGTTAGAGCAAACTAGAACACACCACCGGGAGAGCAAACCAGAAGCGTGAGGCGGTTGGGAAACGTGAATCAGAAAAACCAGAAGTGTAAGGCAGCTGAGAAACGTGAACCAGCAAAACCAGAAGCGTGAGGCAGTTGAGAAACGTGAAGCAAAAAAACCAGAGATGTGAAACGATAGACCAGAAGCGTGAGGCAGGCCATGAGACATGAAATGGCAGACCTAAAGAGTGAGTGTAGGCCGTGAGACAGTGAGACAGTGAGATTAGGTGTTGGGTGAGACAACCCAGAGAAGAAATTCAATGTAGCATTTGAGAGAACTCAACGTATTTCCAGATTTCCTCAAGAGAGGTTAAAGATAGTTTTGGTGATCTTCCAAGCAGTAGTGAAGCAGCCTATTCAAATTAAACAGAGGCAACATAAGTTAGAAGAAGGGTAGACACAGTAAGTGACACTCTTTGTATTGTGATTGCTTTGTATTTGCAATAGTGAAAGGAGTAAAAGATTAAGACATCTATTGTAATCATAGGGAATACCACATTGGTGTTCTCAAATATAGCGGATTGTCTCGGTAGAGGAAGAAACTCTACCACCGTGGAGTACGTCATATTGACAGAACCACGTAAATCTCTCGTGTCCTTACTTTGAATTTACATTTTGTGTTTTGAATTGAGTTGTGAACACAGCTAAAGAATCATCAAACCCATAACCTAAAAGAAGATCTAATCAAGAACAACCAATCCGTTTAATAGGCAAGGTGTCTGAAAGGTAACTTTGGAGACTATTGTGACTAGTAGGTAACAATAGATCTACCTTAGTTGAATCTGAGAAAGAGTTCCTTTTTAAGAAGAGTTTGAAGTTGTTCACCTATCAATTGAAAAGAAGGGGTGTAATACTGATTCACCTCCCCTCTCAGTATTACAGACTAGTAGATCTTAGGGTGAAGTAGGGAACTTCAAAGGACTTTGGTGATGGTGGTTATGAAATTTTTTAATGGCATTGTTGATGGTTGGCAAGGGCATCAATAAGCCTTTAACAAGCCCTTTACGGGCAAAATACCTACCTTAAGGTATGCTTTTTTGCTTCTTTGGTTACTTTTATATTTTTTTCTTTTGTTGTTAATTTCTTAATTTTTCAACTTATTAAGGTTATTGACCTTGGGGTATATATTGTCTACGAAGGCTCTATTTATTTATCTATTTATTTATTTGATGGATAATGGCCACAATGCTTAAGATAAATCTTTCTTTGGTCAATTTTAGTTATTGGTTATGTATTTGTTTTGGCATTTGGTCTTCTTGATATGTTGCTATTGCTTTCTTTACATGTGTGTTTGTGCTTTAATTGGTGGCTTCTAATTGTTTTATGTTAAATAAATCATGAAAAATTATGTTTAATGCTCACTAATAGGAATATAGATGGGTGACACGATGCTTATGATTAGATATTTAACCATTAATGCTTGAATTTAATTTTATTCTTTAACTTGATTATAGTTTTAAGGTTAACCTAAGTCATTTACATAGGAGATTATGTCTTTAGATTTATTACTTAGTTTTCTTGTACTATGATAAGCGATAAGTTCATTAAGAGAGCATTCACTATATTACCTCTTGGAAGCTTAAATTTGAGCCAAAATAGGTTGTTTGTTGCTCATCTTTCTTTTACTACAATAAACTACTAGTTCATTAAAAGAGCATTCACCATATCACCTCCTGGAAGTTTAAATTTGAGCCAAATGAGTTCATCATTTTAATTAAGAATATGAAATGCAACACTAATAAAAATGAAAGAAAGCATTAAAAAGGTTTTATAATTCTATTATAACTACCTTTTTTAAGACCATTGATGGCTTCAACAAGCAGCTTTTTCTCTTAGGTTGTTCCTTGGACATTCCTTTTGCTAGTATTAGTATTTCTAACACTTTCTTATTTATTGGGTTAGGTGTTTTTGTTGGTTAGTGTTGCGACCTCTTTATTCTTTTTTATAGTTCTCTTTTAGTTATCTAAAATGCTTTCATGACTATTCTCTCTCATTACTTCAAAATGTTCTTGATTCTTTTGCCTCTTTTATTAATGCACATTTTTCTCTTTGTTGTGTGGCTATTGATGGCTTTTATGGTTGATGCTCCCTTTCTACCTAAATGCAAAAGGGTCCTTACTTTTTATAGGAGGGATACTTAATTCTTACTGTTGATTTTATCTTTTATTGAATGGATGAGGTTGATTCTCCTTTTTGTATATATGCTTTATCTCAATCATTATTTTTTTTTTTGTTGAATGATTAAAGTTGATTTTTCTTTTTGTTAAATAGCCGAGATTAATTCTCTTTTTTCTGTATATGTATAATATTTTGTGGGCAATTAATTTGCAAGATTTGCACTTGGATCAAGACATTAGGACTTGAAAAGGGCCAGTGGGCTATAGTTATTACACTTGTATATTATGCATTGGACTTTGAGTTATAAATTAATTTGCAACAATTAAATTATTATGTTGCTTTTTTTCTTTTATTTTTTTATCATTTATTTTTATTATTTGCTTTTCTTTTGTTTTTTGTTTTGCTTATTTTGTTTTCTTTTTCCTTTTTGATCTAAACAAACAAACTATAAGCCAATTGCAAATATACTTTATCCACAAATTAACCTTGCAGATATGTAAACATAAGAGGGAATGACAAAATAGGAGTAAAACAATGTGGAACCCAAATTTTGCCTATATTTAGCAATAGTGCTCTTCTGTTTGAGCTACCTTTATACTTTTATTGTCATATGCACCATATTTTCTAATTTTATATAGTGTTATGACTTAAACACATTAGTTATTTCATAGTTCAATACTTGCAAAATTGAGTCATGGTTGTCTCTTTGTCTTTTCCTACATTTGCTTTTATTATTAAGATTTACATTTCTTTGTGGTAATCCTTAACACTCTTAGACCCTTGAGTAAGATTTTGCAATCTTTGAAAAAGATTATGATAGTAATGACTAGAAAAGAATCATCTTCTCATCACATCCTTTATCTATTATTAAGTGTCAACAAGGCACTTTTGGTTTCTATATTTATTTTGCATAAGTTGATACCATCAAACTGCAGTATAATCAATGAACTTAATGACTACTAACTTCAATTTTGTTTTCTCAAAATAATTATAAAAATTAAATTCTAACTCAACCTTATTTTTCCATTCTAGGTATACATCAAGGTTATTCTTAAATTGGAATGAAGGAATCTTCATTTTGATGTTGTCTAAATTATAGTCTTACCTTCCCAAGTTTTTATCTTCTCTATTAAACTTATCTTTTTGACCCTTCTACCTTTCATACTTCTATCCATGTCAAAAATTGAGGCCTAGTCCTCATTGTGAAGCTCATCACCTTAATTATCATCATTTTCTTTAATAATGTCATTTTTACACAAATTAGGAGTCCTTTGTTGCTATCCTTTGTACAAATTAGCTATGGTAACATCTTACTTCTCCAATTTGTCCACAATTTCTCCAAAAATGATGTTCACTCTCTCAAATTGTCATTGCATTGCTTTAAGCATGAATGATTTATCCACTTTTCTCTCTTAAGCTATTCCTTTATCTTTATTGTTTGACATGAATGAAACTTGAAAAGAATTATTAGAAAAGGAATCTCATAACACTCTTTCCCGTGTTTCACTCCACTTTCTCATAATATAACACTCACACTTATTTTTCCAGATTATGAATTAGAATCAAAGAGATTTAGCAAAGCATAGTAAATAAAGATTATAGATTAAAAGAAAATAATAAGATTAAATAATAAGTTACAAAAAAAAAATTAATTAGATATGAAATGAAATAAGGTTTTCCATATGTTGTAAGTTGTCTAATTGGAAATGAAATAAGGTCTTTATCTCCTTTTGACCTAATCAAATAGGATTTACTTCTCAAATAATAAGAAATGAACTACAATCTTTCTATTCATATTTTAGCCAAATCAAACAAATTTCTTTTGCTTAATATTTTTTCTTTGTTAAAAATAAAAAGCCAAGAAAAGATTTTAGGAATTGCAAATTTAGAGAACAAAAATAGTATAGAATCCAGCTAACATGAAAAAAAAAAAAAGGGAAACAAGATGTGGCCAAGAAGAAAAATGAAAGAAAAATTGAAATTTAAATAAACAAACTTGATTTAAACCTTTCATAATCTTCTTAAGAATCATTCATTTCACCATTCAAAAACATTCTTTTCTCATCCATAATCTTTTTATGTTCTTTCCTATGATCTTATTTAAATTCAAACTTTATTCCTTTCTTTTTAACTCTATATTTTGTACTTCATTCAATAAATTAGCCATAACTCTCTTTAGTAAATCCCAAATCATGTGTTGCCTTTTATGTTGGAAAGAAGGCTAAAATATTGGTCCAACTATATGTAGTTTATCATTCAATTTAACTCCAATTGTTTGTGTCATCTTTAAAAGTTGACCAATGTTGTTGGTCTTGACAACTTTGAAATGCTCTAGTATCCAAGTCATTAGTAGCTATCATTAAGGCTACATAAAAAAATTTATACCTCACTCTTGATTATGCAATAAGAGATAATATGAATAAAAGATGATTCCATAAAGAGTACTATCAATTTAACATCATAAAAATAAAATTAAAGACACTAATATAAATGAAGGTGAAATTGATGAATTTTGACTTTGTAACAAATAAACTAAATAACTTGATTAAATGAAATGACTTATAGAAATATCAATTAATAAAATTTCAATTCTAGATTCATTCATAATTATAATATTTAATACTTTTGATTATCCATAATCTCAATTTTATTGAAACCATTAACCCTAAATAACAAGAAGTTCTATTACTCCAATTATCTCTTAGATATTTACTAAACAAAACAAACTTTCTTCTTAGATTCTAACCATTATGCCTCTATAATAGTTTCTTTAAAGTTATATACTTGTAGTCTCAAGAACTAAGAAAATAGATTAATCCAAATAACAATCATATAAGGTTGAATTATTTAATATGTGTTGAGTTATTCATAACAATAAAACAAAATTTTTCTATAATCCTATGCTATTAATTGCTACTTGGTCATTAGGGGAAAAGGTTGAATTACACAAAAACACAAGTATGGAAGGAAGTAACATAAGAAAAAGAAGATGAGTGAGCCAACCATTAGTCAACTTATAAAATTTATTGTACTCAATTTAAGATGAATTAGATAATGAGTCATACATGTTTAAAAAGCTAGACTTGACTAGTTTCCAATGCCATAAGCAATGGATTAATTAGAGATGTGTGGAGAAATATGTCTGAACAAATTGTATTGGTTAACTTTCAAAAGACAATATAGACAATTAGAGCAAAATTCATTAATGAATATAATTGAAAAGATATTTTAGTCTAATTTCTAACTCAAAAGACAATATATGACTTGGGATTAAGTATAAAGAATTATAACTAATTTACTAAAGGGAGTGCAAGTTGTGAAGTTGAAAGGAAAGAAGTTTGAATTTGCATAAGACTATGAAAAAGGATATGAAAAAATTATGGAAGAAAAAAGAGATGTTTTTAAATGAGATTGAAAAAGACTATGAAGAGAAAGGAAAGAAATCATGTATAAAAGGAAAGACTTTAAGAAGCTAAAAAGTTATAAAAAGTCTTGATCAATTGATTAAACTAGTTGTTATGGTCAACTAAATGTGTAGATAAGTGTTATGTTGAATGCTATGATGTTACAAAGATTATGGGTCAATTGATTGATTTGATTGATATAGCAAAAGTGTAAAAATTAAAAGATTAAAAAATTTGGGATTGATCAACTAGACTAGTTGATCAATCGATGTAGTAAAAATGCACAAAGTTGTAAAGTTCTAAAGAATTTAGATCAATGGAGTAAAGCTATGTAGTAGTTAACTAATGTCTCATAGATAAACTTTCCAAATTTGATATAGATTATGATTACTTTATATATAGTAAGATATACTAGACAATTATTAGGACATAAATATCTATATATTGAATGTCTATAAATAAGGCTAAATGCCTTGAAAACCTTGAACAAAAACTATATAT
>CM038606.1:4995786-5053187 GCA_021533255.1 Ceriops tagal | reverse complement strand
TTGATAGATTAAAGTAGAAAGAGAATGCAAATTACTATAAAAAGACAAATATTTTGTTTTCTTAAGAAAGCTTTTTATGGCTTTATATTCAAAGCTAAGTGATCTAAGTATTGTAAAGGTGAGATTGGAACCAAATCAATAAGAATAGTATTTGTTGAGTTTGGCACCAAAATGACAAATATAGTGATTGGTGATCTCCACACTAGATCAATATGTAAAATTGTAATGGGTTTGATCTTCACCCAAGGAAGAAAATTATGATAATGGATTAAGAATTCTTAAGGTGGTGACCTTGAGGAGAAGACATAAGGTTAGATAATAGTCAAACCTCTATAAACCCTTGTATTTGATCTCTCTTTCATTGTCATTGTTTTATTTCTTTTGCTTATATTGCTTGCTTTGTATTTGGTATTATTTATCTTGTTATCTTTTTTTGGAGTTAGTATTGGGCAAGAGTTAAGTGAACAAACTTATTAAACACAATGCACCCCCTTATTAGGTTTCTTTAAGAACCAACAAATAGAAAATAAAGTTTTGACTTCGTTTCACAAACTTAACTTAACTAACCTTTTAGAGTTAATCCATGATATACCTGTTCTCATGTGTCATGCTAAAGTTGAAAACATCTTTAAACTCCCTTTAATATTTGATGGTACCAACTACAATTATTAAGGGGACAAGATGATTAAGTATATTTAATCTTATGACTATGAACTTTAGGAAATAGTCATAAATGGCCTTGAAAGTAAGTACTAGTGGGAAAGAAAATGTATCTATCATAAAGGAAAAAAAAATTCAAAATCCTTCATTTTAAAGCTACTTACATGCTTCATTATGGTTTAATTATTAGTAAATATAACAAGGTATCTTCATGTAACATGACAAAAGAGATTTGAGATAAGTTTAAAGTCATTCATGAAGGCAAAACACAAATATAGGACACAAAGACTAATTTGCTCATATAAATGTATAAGCTCTTTAAAATAAAGAGAAATGAGATACATGAGGTTCACTAATATCATCAATCCATTCAAAAACCTTGGAAAGGACATTAAGACAAATGATCATGCAAAAAAAATATTATGATCGCTTTTTAAGTCTTGGAATTCTAAGGTGATTATGATTACTTAATCCAAAGGTCTAAATACTTTAGGCTAGTATAAGTTGATATGTTCACTATTGACATATTAGATGACCTTTAATAAGAAGATTTTGGAGAAGAAGAAGGTAGTTGTCAAATCTTTTGCACTTAAGAAAAATCTTAATAAAAAGGAATGTAAGGAGGATAATGATGATAAAAAGGGGGGCCTACTCTTATATTGAGGAAGATGAAAAAGAGCTTAAGATGTTGATAAATAAGATCTCTTACCTAATAAGAAAGAAGAGACAAAGTGGCAAGAGATTATTCAAATGTAGTGACAAAAACAAGCAATTAAAAAAGGAGACATACGCTATAAATATAGAAAGCTGGCTTACATTACTTGAGATTGTCTTAATAAAAAGAAGAGCAAGAAGTTAGCTAAAAGAGCATTTAATGTCTTATAGGATGGTTCAAGTAACTTAGATAATAATTCATTATATGATAAGGTAACTTGCATATGCCTCATGGAAAAGGAAGATAGCATAAATTCTTCCTATGAAAATTTTAATAATAATGAGTTTTTAATTGATGAGTTGTATAATACTTTAAATTGTATAGATAGGAAACTCAAAGACATAGTTATCAAGAATAAGGGTCTTAATGTTAAGAATATTTTTATTAAGAATGAAATTAGATTCTTGAAGTATGATAATGTTTCTTTAAAAGATAAGGTTAAATCACTCACTAAAAAGAATGGTGAGTTGAAAAAGTCTATAATAAATAAAAACTTAAAATGCTCTTATATGAAAAAATTTATCATAAAAAGGAAATTTCCAAACTTTAAAAGTCTCTTTCAAGGTTTATTAAAAGTAAAGATAAACTTGATATATTACTTAACTTTCAAATGCCTTAAGGTGAAAAGAGTGGTTTGAGTTATATGTTTCATGCATATCAACCCAAAGCTTTTCAGGGCAAAACAACTTATATACAGATACATACACAAGCATTTAGTAGTGTATCGTATAAGAATACTCATGCATCATACCAAAGTAGAAAAGCATCTCATAAAAATGTTTATATATACATAAAACACACACAAAGACTTAAAGCTTTATATAAATATCCATATTCATATGATAGTTAACATGATCATTCATATGATGAATACAATGCTAAAAATCATATTAGATGCTATTTTTATAGTGATTATTGTCATATGTGATATCCTTGTAATTTGATATGGAGTTTAAAAGGTATAGGATATTCTTATGTAGGTACTAAAGGTATTAATGCTAATGCTCAAGGAACTAAAAAGGTTTTAAATACCAAAATCTATTACTTAAATTATTTTGTAGGTGGAGAAGAATAATGTCATTAACCAAGCAAAAGCTCTTTAGAAATTAGTCAATTTGTTGGATGACAATTGCAATAAGGAATGACATGCTTAAACTCTTTCAATAATTACTATCTCCCACTTTATGCTCTATTCAATTTATGTGATATATGATTATGTAAAAGGTTTTGTGTTATGTATATATTATTGGTCCTAAAAATACCCAAAAAGGGTTGAATTATTAAGGTTAAGGATTATGACTCATATTTATTTTATCTCATATTACTGAGTAACAATTAATAATAAGGGATTATGGAAATGTTTTTTAAATTTATCATTATGAATAACTCAATACAAGTTAAATAATCTGAACTTGTGTGATTATTGCTTATATTAACTAATTTTTATGATTCTTAAGGTTGCTAATATATAACTTTAAAGAGTTTGTTCTAGGAGTATAATGATTGGAGTTTAAGTAAATAGCTTATTTTACTTAGTTTATTCACTAAGAAAGAATTCAAGTAATAGAGTTTATTATTATCTAAGGTTAATAGTTTTAATAAAATTGAGATAACATTATAAATAATTGAAAGTACAAAATATCATAACTATGATTGTTGTTCCCACAGCCTTGTATGGGTTGTAATTGTTGTCAACTAGGTTTACGTGTGCAAGAAAGTAAAGCCACATGGAAGGGCAAGAAAGTAAATCCGCCGCGTAAGGGCAAGAACGTAAATTCACCGCAAGTAAGCCCTATTAGGATTTCATGGATAAGAGTATATAAAGACCTTGGAAGACAAAACTAGGGTAAGACCAACACAATTGAATACACGGCAAAACATAAAAGTATGTGGACAGCCAAATAGAGAAAATAGAAAAACACAACATATGACCAAAGCACACTGACGGTAAGAGAACGGAAGAACAGGGGATGGCAAAATAGAAAAGAAGCGGTTGGCAAATTGAGCAAATCGGTGTAGTCATCGTGAACAGTGTAACCGTCGAGAGAGAGAGAGAAAGAGGAGACGGTCGACAGTCGGGCTGAACGAAGAACAAAGGTCATGAGAGAGAGAAAAAGGAGAGACGGCTAAAGGGGGGCAAAAAAAAAACAGAGGTCGGCAAAAATAGAGAAAAGAGGAGACGGTTGAAAGGGCTGGACGACTGCATGGCAGACCAAAAAGCGAAATGGTAGAGTCCTATTTGACCAACCAAGTGAGCTGACGGCAGAACAGGGGAAGGAGAGAAAATCCGACATGGCCAAAGAGGAGAGTGGACGGCAAAGGAACGACATACCACCGGCACACCAATGGTCGATAGAACATGAGAGAAAGAGAGAAAAATTGAGACAACCGTTAACATGACCAAATAAGGGAAAAGGAGAGAAAATTTGGAACAACAAAAGAGGGGTGGATGAAGAGAGAGAGACCGTCGGCAGAACAGAGAAAATCCGGCTGGACGATGAGAGAGAAATCCGGCTGTACAACAAGAGAGAGAGAAACGGACAGGCAAGCTGTGAGACAATGAGATCGTGGGGCAAGGAGACGGGTGAGACCATGAGACAGTGAAAGCAAGAGTTGTGTGAAACAACCTAGAGAAGAAATTCGGCAAAGCATCGAAAAGAACTCAATGTATTTCCAGATTTCTTCAAGAGAGGTTAGAGAGCGTTGTGGTGAACTTCTAAGCGACAGTGGAGCAGCCTTTCAATTCAATATAAGCAAGACAAGCTAGAAGAAGGGTAGACACAGTAAGTGACACTCTTTGTATTGTACTTGCTTAGTAATTGCAATAGTGAAAGGAGCAGAGGATTAAGACATCCATTGTAACTAGAATTCTCAAGTATAGTGGATAGTCTCAATAAGGGAGAGTCCCTACCACCGTGGATGTACGTCGCGTTGACGGAACCACATAAATCTCGTGTGTCTTTAATTTGCTTTACATTCTGTGTTTTGAATTGAGTTGTGAATGCAGCTAAAGTATCAGCCAACCCATAACCTAACGAAGACCTAAACAAGAACATCCGTATTGTCTATTAGGCAAGGTGTCTGAAAGGTGACGTTGGGGACTATTGTGATTAGTAGGTAGCAATAGATCTACCTTAGTTGAGTTTGAGAAAGAGTTCGCTTTTAAGAAGAGGTTGAAGTTGTTCACTTACCTGCGAATTGCGAATTGTGGTGATACTGATTCACCCCCCTCAGTATCACAAACTAGTAGATCCTAGGGAAAAGTCGGGAACTTCAATTGGTATCAGAGCACAGGATCACCAGTTTGAAGTTTAACAGCTTGGTGTGCTAGTTTGAAGGGATCTAGAAGTTTGACTTTTCAACACACTGAGAAATGGAAGCCGGTACTAGCACTAGCACTAGTTACAGCAAGAAGGTTCCAATCTTCAACGGAACCAACTACCATATGTGGAGAGCAAGAATGCAAGTGGTATTTGCAACCATGGGCATGAACATGGTGAAATGCGTACAGGAGGGTTTTGTGGTTCTAGAAGAAGGTAAAGACCCAACCCTAGAAGAGTTAATGCAGTTTGAGATAAATGGGAAGGTCTCAAATGTCATCATTTCAGCATTGACAAATGCTGAGTATGCTAAAGTTATGGACTGCAAATCTGCCAAGGAGATATGGGATAGATTACAGAAAGTTTATAAAGATGATGGCAGAATGAAGAAAGCTAAGCTTCAAGTATTCAAGGAGAGATATGAATCTCTCATAATGCAAAAGAATGAGATAGTTTAAGAGTTCTTCACTAGGGTTATTGACGCTGTAAACGACCTGAGAAGTTATGGGAAAAACAAGAAGGACTCATCGATTGTGAAGAAAATTCTGAGAATTCTACCTGAGAGGTTTGCCTTAAAGGTAGCAGCCATAGAGAAGAGTAGAGATCTCAATTCTATGTCTCTGTATGATCTCCAATGCAATCTCATTGCATATAAGATGAGGATAAAGTCAGCTCAAAGTTCTGCAACAACGAATGTATCAAAGGAGGTAGCTTTCAAAGCTATGAAGCACTTGAAGATAAAAGAAGAGGAAGAATCATCCAATGAGGATGATGATGATGAGGAGGAGGAAGAAAGTGAAGGTGAAGTATTGGCTTACTTCACAAGGAAATTCAAAAGGGGGTCTAAGAAGGGAAAAGGACAGTTGTCCTTGAGATGTTATCGTTGTGGGCAGACTGGACCCTTTGCTTCTTAGTGCAAAGTGAAACTTGATGATAAAGATGAGGATAGTGATGATGAGCAAAATTCAAGCTAGAGAAGACCATCATTCAAATCAAAGAAGTCTAGTAAGAAGACTGCCAACCCACAAAAGAAGAAGAGAGCCTCATTTAGGAGTTATGTGAGTTAGATAAAAGAAGCTGATGAGAAGGAAGATGAAGAATCATCAGATGAGCTGGCCTTTATGGCATTAGCTCAAGGTGGTAGCTCAACGTCTGAAGAGGAATAGGACGTTGATAAAGAAGAACCAGATCTTGAAGCTGAGTTAGAAGCAGCTTCAAAGGAGATAATCAAAAGGGGCATAACCATAAAAAGGTTAGAGGCTCACATAAAACAAGTTGAAGCAAAGTCTGAGGAAGTTGAAAATCAAAAGGATAAAATAAGGGCTGAATATATTGACCTGAAGAGAAGATTTGAAGAACAAATCAAAATATGTGAAGACCTTACAGTAGAACTTGGCTCAAAGGCTTTAAAAATTGAAGAAATGGAAAAAAAGTTACTGAGATTTCAACAACTCAAAAAGAGTGAGGAGAACTTGTAGAAGTTTAAAATGGTAGGAGAAACAAGCTCTACAAGAGAAAAGAAGAATGAGACTTTGCCACAAAAGTTGAAAGAGAAGGTTGTGACTCAGAAGAAGATAGCTGAGAATAAAGAAGATCTGAAGAAGCAACCTAGGGTAGCAAACAAGAAGGAAGAAAAGAAAGTTAGCTAGCAGAGGGCTATGGCTGAATAGAAAAAGGAGAAGAAAGTGATTGAAATGAAAGTCACACAAGCAAAGAAGCCAGCTACTTTGCCTATGCAGCAAGTGATGAACAGAAGAAGATAAGCTGTTATCAGACCCAAGAAGAGGCAGTTTCAAGGTCATTGCCTTTATTGTGGAGTTTGGGGTCATAAGGCGAGTAAATGCTGGTGGAGAAGGCCAGTATATGTCTTCAACTTGAGAAGATACAATGATGCATACAGGGGGAGACAATACAAAATTCAGAGGAGAACACCTATCACGATGTTGTTCCCACAGCCTTGTATGGGTTGTAATTGTTGTCAACTAGCTTTACATGTGCAAGTAAATTGAAGCCACGTGGAAGGGCAAAAAGGTAAAACCACACGGAAGGACAAGAAACTAAAGAGAGTGAACACCAAAGAGAACACCAAACCCTACACGGAAGAACACCACTAGCAAGGACGAAGAGAGTGAACAGTGCAGTCGACGGACGAATCGAGTGAACAGTAACCGTCGTGAACAGTAGCGTCGAGAGAGAGAAAGAAGGAGAGAGACGGTCGACGGCCAGGCTGAACAAAGAACAAAGGTGGACGATCAAAACAATTGAGCAGCCGTCGACGGGAAGGAGAAGAAAATGTAGCCATCGACGGTCGGAAAATCGAGCAAAAAAGGCAAATCCGTTGAGAGAGAAGGAGGCGGCTGAAGGGGGGGCTGAACGTTGAACGTAAGACGGCTGAAAGGCGGCTGAGGAAGGTGAGTCGTGAGGGAGACTAGATCCGAACTGGAACGAGATGAGACCAGATTGGGAACGGGTGAGAGAGATCCGGCGGCTAGACGTTGGAAGAGAGAGAAACAGATGGTCGGAAAAACAGAGAAACCGGTCGACGGGAGAGAAAACCGGGAATAAGCGAAGAAGACTGGACAACAGGACAAAGAAAAGTAGACCACCAGTAGAAAAGGGAGGAAATCTGGCCAAGTGGGTGAACGGAAAAGTGAAATCCGGTGTAGAGAGAGAAATCTGACTGGACAGCAAGAGAGAGAGAAACGGACAAGCGAGCTGTGAGACAGTGAGACAAGGAGACGGGTGAGACCGTAAGACGGTGAAAGTAGGAATTGTGTGATACAACATAGGAATTCAGCGAATCATTGAACTCAACGTATTTCCAGACTTCTTCAAGAGAGGTTAGAGAGTGTTGTTGTGAACTTCTAAGCGGCAGTGGAGTAGCCTTTCAATTCAATAGAGGCAAGACAAGCTAGAAGAAGGATAGACATAGTAAGTGACACTCTTTGTATTGTACTTGCTTAGTAATTGCAATAGTAAAAGGAGCAGAGAATTAAAGACATCCATTGTAACCTGTATTCACAAGTATAGTGGATAGTCTCGGTAGAAGGAGAGTCCCTACCACCGTGGATGTACGTCACGTTGACAGAACCACGTAAATCTCGTGTGTCCTTAATTTGCTTTACGTTCTGTGTTTTGAATTGAGTTGTGAACGCAACTAAAGTATCAGCCAACCCATCACCTAACAAAGACCTAAACAAAAACATTCGTATTGTCTATTAGGCAAGGTGTCTGAAAGGTGACTTTGGGGACTATTGTGATTAGTAGGTAGCAATAGATCTACCTTAGTCGAGTCTGAGAAAGAGTTTGCTTTTAAGAAGAGGTTGAAGTTGTTCACTTACTTGCAAATTGCAAATTGTGGTGATACTGATTCACCCCCCCTCTCAGTATCACAAACTAGTAGATCCTAGGGAGAAGTTAGGAACTTCAATTGGTATCAGAACCCAGGTTCACCAGTTTGAAGCTTAATAGCTTGGTGTACTAGTTTGAAGGGATCTAGAAATTTGACTTATTCATCATATTAGAAATGGAAGCCGGTACCAGCACTAGCACCACTTACAGTAAGAAGGTTCCAATCTTCAACGGAACCAACTACCACATGTGGAGAGCGAGAATGGAAGTGGTATTCGCAACCTTGGGCATGAACGTGGTGAAATGCGTACAAGAGGGTTTTGTGGCTCCGGAAGAAAGTAAAGACCCAACCCCAGAGGAGTTAAGGTAGTTTAAGATAAATGGGAAGGCCTCAAACGTCATCATTTCAGCATTGATAGATGCTGAGTATGCTAAAGTTATGGACTACAAATCTACCAAGGAGATATAGGACAGATTACAGAAAATCTATGAAGGTGATGGCAGAATGAAGGAGGCTAAACTTCAAGTGTTCAAGGAGAGATATGAATCTCTTAGAATGCAAAAAAATGAGACAATCCAAGAGTTCTTCACCAGGGTTATTGATGCTGTGAACGACCTGAGAAGTCATGGGAAGAACAAGAAGGACTCATCTGTTGTGAAGAAGATTTTGAGAATTCTGCTTGAGAGGTTTGCCTCAAAGGTAGCAGCCATAGAGGAGAGTAGAGATCTCCAGTGCAATCTCATTGCATATGAGATGAGGATAAAGTCAACTGAAAGCTCTGCAACAATGAAGGTATCAAAGGATGCAGCTTTCAAAGCTATGAAGCACTTGAAGATAAAAGAAGAGGAAGAATCATCCAGTGAGGATGATGGTGATGAGGAAGAAAGTGAAGGTGAAGTATTGGCATACTTCACAAGGAAATTCAAAAAGGGGTCTAAAAAGGGAAAAGGACAGTTGGCCTTGAGATGCTATCGTTGTGGGAAGAATGGACACTTTGCTTCTAAGTGCAAAGTAAAGCTTGATGATGAAAATGAAGATGATGATGATGAGCCGAATTCAAGATGGAGAAGAACATCATTCAAATCAAAGAAGTCCAGTAAAAAGATTGCCAACCCACAGAGGAAAAAGAGAGACTCATTTAAGAGTTATGTGATTCAGATAAAAGAAGCTGATGAGGAGGAAGATGAAGAATCATCATATGAGCATGCCTTTATGGCATCAGCTAAAGGTGGTAGTTCAACCTCTAAAGAGGAAGAGGAGGTTGATGAAGAAGAGCAAGATCTTGAAGCTGCGTTGGAAGCAGCTTCAAAGGAGATAATCAGAAGGGGCAGAACCATAAAAAGGTTGGAGGCTCACATAAAACAAGTTGAAGCAAAGTCCGAGGAAGCTGAAAGTCAAAATGATGAGATAAGGGCTGAACATATTGACTTGAAGAGAAGATTTGAAGAACAAATCAAAATATGTGAAGATCTCACAATAGAGCTTGGTTCAAGGACTTCAACAATTGAAGAAATGGAGATAAAGTTGTAGAGACTTTAGCAACAACTCAAAAGTAGCATAGAGAAAGTGCAGCAATCTGAGGCTGCATTGGCTAAAGGTTATAAGAATGTGCCACAGAAGTTGAAAGAGAAGGTTATGACTTAGGAGAAGATAGTGGAGAATAAAGAAGATCTGAAGAAGTAACCTAGTGTGGCAAACAAAAATGGAGAAAAGAAAGTTAGCTAGCAGAGGGCTACAACTGAACAGAAGAAGGAGAAGAAGGTGACTGAAATGAAACTCACACAAGCAGAGAAGCCAGCTGTTTTGCCTGCATAGCAAGTGATGAATAGAAGAAGACAAGCTGTGATCAGACCTAAGAAGAGGCAGTTTCAAGGTCATTGCCCTTATTGTGGAGTTTGGGGTCATAAGGCAATTAACTGTTGGTAGAGAAGGCCAGTATATGTCTCCAACTTGAGAAGACACGATGTTGCATACAGGGGGAGACAATACAGAATCCAGAAGAGAACACCTGTTGTGAGTTATTGCACATACTGTAAAAGGCAAGGACACACTAATCAGGATTGTTGGTGGAAGCCCAAACCACTGGTTTCAAAGAACAAGTTTGCTATATTGGCAGACTTGGAACAGTGTGAAAGGTGCGGGCAGGATGGCCATAATGCCAAGAGATGCATGACACTTGTCCCTGAGCAAGAGAAGGCACTTAATGGCATAGTGAAAACAAGCGGTGTAGTCAAAGCTGAGAAAAAGGAGAAAGCTATCTTCCAGCCAGTTCAAAAGAAGGAATATAGAGCAAAAAGGGAGGTGGCTAATATAGCTGAAATTGCACTAAAGGCTAATTGCAAGGGTAAGCAGTGGATCTTTGATAGTGGATGCACTTTGCATACGACGGGAGACAAGAGTAAATTATCAAAGCTAAACAAATCAAGAGAAGGCAGAGTGAAGTTTGGCAATGATGATTCACTTAGCATCAGTGGTCAGGGGTCAATGAATATTGGAAAAGGATAGCTGAAAGATGTTCTGCACGTTGAAGGACTCAAATATAATCTAACATCTGTCAGCCAATTATGCAACGACGACCATAAAGTGATATTCACAAAAACAGGTTGCCAGGTAAAAAGTAAAGAAGGCAATACTGTTGCAACCGGCAAAAGAACAGCTGGAAATTTATATGTGATTGATAAGAACAAGACAAGCAGCTGTTTACTCACCAAAGAAGAAGAAAATCAACTCTGGCATAGGAGGCTGGGACACTTGTTACAAAAGAACATAAGGAAGCTAACCACTACTCATGCCATCAGAGACATTCCCGACCTCAGGAGAGAGAGAGAGTATGTTTGCTCAGCATGCTCTAAAGGAAAGATGATAAGAAGACCAAAGACATTGTGCATATTGATTTGTGTGGACCGATGAGGACAAAAGGGTTAAAAGGTGAGAGGTACTTCATTTTGTTTGTTGATGATTATTCGAGAAGGACCTGCCTCATGCACCTTAAATACAAGTCAGAAGTTTTGAATTGCTTCAAGAGATACAGAAGATTGGTTGAAAATGAGAGTGGAAGAAAGATCAAAGCATTGAGGTCAGATCAAGTCATTAAATTTACAAATAAAGCTTTTGAAGATTATCTTGAGAAGCATGGAATTCATCATCAAATGGCAGCAACAAGAACACCTCAACAGAACGGGGTGGTAGAGAGGAAAAATAGAGCTGTGGTTGAAATGGCAAGGACTCTACTGCTGGAATCCAAGCTTCACACAAGATTCTAGACAGAAGCAACATTTACAGTCGTGCATCTACTAAACAGAGTATTACTAAGGCCCAATACTAATAAGACTCCATATGAACTATGGAGTGGGAAGAAGACAATAGCCAAGTATCTCAGAGTCTTTGGCAGCCCATGTTTTGTAAAGAACAAGGAGCAAAACTTGGGAAAATTCAACGTTAGGTCTGATGAAGGCATCTTTGTGGGATACTTAAAAAAGACAAAAGGTTACAGAGTTTTCCTGCATAAGCTGGGAAAAGTGATCACTTCCAGTGATGTGAGAATAGATGAGAACTGGAAAACAATGCAGAATGGAGAAGCTGAGGACAAAGAAGAAGATGACTTCAATGTGGGTGAGGAATCAGACCAACCTGAAGAAAAGGAACAAGAAGTAAGTTCAGACTCGGAGAAGAGTGAGTCTAAAGATGAAGAAAGAGATCCTTCTGCAACTAAGACGAGGCAAGGTAGAAGGACAAAGAAAACATGGATCAGTGCTAATCAAGAAGATCAAATCATAGGTGACCCATCAACAGGAGTTACAACAAGAAGAAGAATTGTGGGAGCTACTGCTTTACTCTCACAAGTTGAACCTAAATCTGTTGAAGAGGCTATTCAAGACAAAGCCTAAGTCAAAGCTATCAATGAAGAGCTGGATCAAATTGAGAAGAATGATACATGGGAGCTAGTTCCAAGACCCACTAACAAAAATGTCATAGGAACGAAATGGGTGTTTAGGAATAAACACAATGAAGATGGCAAGGTGGTGAGGAACAAGGCTAGGCTGGTTTGTCAAGGCTACACGCAGATAAAAGGTGTAGATGTTGATGAAACATTTGCACCAGTAGCAAGGTTAGAAACTATCAGAATGTTCCTAGCTTTGGCAGCACACAAGAGGTATAAAGTCTATCAGATGGATGTGAAATCCACCTTCCTGAATGGGCTCCTGAAAGAAGAGGTGTATATTGAACAACTCGATGGAGTACAAATTAGTAAGGATGAGAATCACGTGTGCAAGCTGAAAAAAGCCTTGTATGGTCTTAAGCAAGCCCTAATAGCATGGTACAGCAGGCTGGATCGTACTTGAGAAGGTTGAACTTCAGAAAAGGAACAGTTGATAATAACCTATATGTGTTCAACTCAAAGAAAGGCCAGCTGATAACCATAGTATATATGGATGACATCATCTTTGGAGGGGATCACTCTAAGCTATGTCAAGATTTTACATAGAAGATGAGTGAAGAATTTGAGATGTCATTGATTGGAGAAATGACGTACTTTCTTGGATTACAGATAAAGCAGTGTGAAAAAGGTATCTTTATTTCTTAGACGAAATATGCCAAAGAGATGCTGAAAAAGTTTGGCATGGAGGATAGTAGACCTGTCAGTACCCCTATGACAGTGGGCTGCAAGTTAACAAAAGATCAGGAGGGAAGGAGTACAAGCCCTACAAAATACACGAAGATGATAGGGAGTCTTCTGTACCTTACAGCATCAAGGCCTGATCTTATGCAAGCTATGTGCGCTGCCAGCAGGTTCCAAGCTGATCCTAAGGAATCTCATGTGTTGGCAGTGAAAAGAATTCTAAGGTACCTCAAAGGAAAACTGGAAATGGGTTTGTGGTATCCAGCCATGGATTCTGTTAAACTATAAGCATACACTGATGCAGACTGGGCAAGAAGTATAGATGACAGAAAATCAACTAGTGACTGTAGCTTCTACTTGGGTTCAAAGTGTGTTGCATGGTTAAGTAGAAAGCAGAACAGTGTTGCTTTGAGCACAGTTGAGGCAGAGTATATGGCTGCTTGTGTAGCATGTACACAGGTGATATAGATGCTAAGACAATTGGCAGACTTGGGTGTTGAAGTGAAGTTACCAGTGAGTGTACTTTGTGATAATCAAAGTGCTATTGATCTCAGCAAGAATCCAATTCAACATTCGAGGAACAAGCATATTGACATCCGGTATCACTTCATCAAAGATCAAGTGGAACAGGGTACAATTCAGTTGGAGTATGTTGGCACTAAAGATCAAATTTCAGATATTCTAACTAAACCTCTGTCCATAGAGTTGTTTGAAAAGCACTGATTGAGTCTATTTGTGCAGATGCCTCCTTAAGACTGAAGTTCAGGTGAATCCTCCATCTCTACTTTGCGAGTTTTTCAGATTTGTAATTGGTTGACAAAGGGGGAGAGAAGCAACAGTGCAGGGAGAGCTGTTAATAAAGGGGGAGTGCATATTTAGGGGGAGTTGTGCAGGGGGAGCTGTTAATAAAGGGGGAGTGCATATTTAGGGGGAGTTGAAGTTACAATTGCTGCATAATGGCCTTTGTTATGAGTGTTGCCAACAATTACAAAGGGGGAGATTGTTGTTCCCACAGCCTTGTATGAGTTGTAATTGTTGTCAACTAGCTTTACGTGTGCAAGTAAATTGAAGCCACGTGGAAGGGCAAAAAGGTAAAACCACGTGAAAGGGCAAGAAAGTAAATTCACCGCGTAAACCTTATTAGGGTTTCATGGAGTAAAGTATATAATGGTCTTGAAAGACAAAGAACAGTGAGTCGGCAATATTGAGCATTCAGCAAACCCTAGACAACCGACCAACCAAGGAGAACACCAAACCCTACACGGAAGAACACCACCGGCAAGGATGAAGAGAGTGAACAGTGCAGTCGACAGACAAATCGAGTGAACAATAACCGTCGTGAACAGTAACCTCGTGAACAGTACTTGTCATGAACAGTAGCATCGAGAGAGAGAAAGAAGGAGAGAGACGGTCGACGGCTAGGCTGAATCAAAAACAAAGGTGGACGACCGAAACAATTGAGCAGCCGTCGACAGGAAGGAGAAGAAAACGCAGCCATCGATGATCGGAAAATCGAGCAAGAAGGCAAAGCCATTGAGAGAGAAAAAGGCAACCGAAGGGGGGCTGAACGTTGAACGTAAGATGGCCAAAAAGTGGCTGAGGAAGATGAGTCATAAGGGAGACCAGATCCGAACTAGAATGAGAGGAGACCAGATTGGGAACGGGTGAGAGAGATCCAGCGGCTAGACGTTGGAAGAGAGAGAAACAGACAGTCAGAAAAATAGAGAAATCGGTCGATGGGAGAGAAAACCGGGAACGGGCGAAGAAGGCTGGACGGCAGGACGAAGAAAAGTAGACCACCGGTAGAAAAGGGAGGAAATTCGGCCAAGTGGGTGAACAGAAAAGTGAAATCCGGTGAAGAGAAAGAAATCCAGCGGGAAGAGAGAGAAATACGGCGGAAAGAGAGAGAAACGGACAAGCGAGCCATGAGACAGTGAGATTGTGAGACAAGGAGACGGGTGAGACTGTAAGACGGTGAAAGCAGGAATTGTGTGATACAACGTAGGAATTCAGCGAAGCATTGAACTCAACGTATTTCCAGACTTCTTCAAGAGAGGTTAGAGAGCATTGCGGTGAACTTCTAAGCAGCAGTGAAGCAGCCTTTCAATTCAAAAGAGGCAAGACAAGCTAAAAGAAGGGTAGACACAGTAAGTGACACTCTTTGTATTGTACTTGCTTAGTAATTGCAATAGTGAAAGGAGCAGAGAATAAAGACATCCATTGTAACCTGTATTCACAAGTATAGTGGATAGTCTCGGTAGAGGGAGAGTCCCTACCACTGTGGATGTACGTCACGTTGACGGAACCACGTAAATCTCGTGTGTCCTTAATTTGCTTTACGTTCTGTGTTTTGAATTGAGTTGTGAACGCAGCTAAATTATCAACCAACCGATAACCTAACAAAGACCTAAACAAGAACATCCGTATTGTCTATTAGGCAAGGTGTCTGAAAGGTGACTTTGGGGACTATTGTGATTAGTAGGTAGCAATAGATCTACCTTAGTTGAGTTTGAGAAAGAGTTCGCTTTTAAGAAGAGGTTGAAGTTGTTTACTTACCTGCGAATTGCGAATTGTGGTGATACTGATTCACCCCCCCTCTCAGTATCACAAACTAGTAGATCCTAGGGAGAAGTCGGGAACTTCACAGGAGTTCTTGCACATACTATAAAAAGCAAGGACACGCTAACAAAGAGTGTTGGTGAAAGCCCAAACCAGTGATTTTAAAGAACAAATTTGAAGTATTGGCAGACTTGGAACAGTGTGAAAGGTGTGGGCAGGATGGCCATAATGCCAAGAGATGCATGACACTTCTCCCTGAGCAAGAGAAGGCACTCAATGGCACAATAAAAACAAGCGGTGCAGTCAAAGCTAAGAAAATGGAGAAAGCTATCTTCCAGCCAGTTCAAAAGAAGGAATATAGAGCAAAAAGGGAGGTGGCTAATATAGATGAAATTGCACTAAAGGCTGATTGCAAGGATAAGCAATGAATCCTTGATAGTGGATGCACTTCGCACATGATGGGAGACAAGAGTAAATTATCAAAGCTAAACAAATCAAGAGAAGGCAGAGTCAAGTTTGGTAATGATGATTCACTTAATATCAGTGGTCAGGGGACAGTGAATATTGGAAAAGGAAAGCTGAAAGATGTTCTGCACATTGAAGGACTTAGATATAATCTAGCATCTATCAGCCAACTATGCAACGACGACCACAAAGTGATATTCACAAAAACAGGTTGCCTAGTAAAGAGTAAAGAAGGCAATATTGTTGCAACCGAGAAGAGAACAGTTGTTTACTTACAAAAGAAGAAGAAAATCAACTATGGCATAGGAGGCTGTGACACTTATCACAGAAGAACATGAGGTAGCTGACCACTACTCATGCAATTAGAGACATTCCCGACCTCAGGAGAGTGAGAGAGAGAGTATGTTTGCTTAGCATGCTTTAAAGGAAAACATGCCAAAAAGCAGTACAAGACCAAAAAGTTCAGTTCTGAAGCAGTGCTTGACATTGTGCATACTGATTTGTATGGACCGATGAGGACAAAAGGGTTGAAAGGTGAGAGGTACTTCATTTTGTTTGTTGATGATTATTCAAGAAGGACCTGCCTCATGCACCTTAAACACAAGTTAGAAGTTTTGAATTGCTTCAAGAGATACAAAAGATTGGCTGAAAATGAGAATGGAAGGAAGATCAAAGTATTGAGGTCAGATCAAGGCACTGAATTTACAAATAAAGCTTTTGAAGATTATCTTGAAAAGCATGGAATTCATCATCAAATGGCAGCAGCAATAACACCTCAACAGAACGGGGTGGTAGAGAGGAAAAATAAAGCTATGGTTGAAATGGCGAGAACTCTACTACTGGAATCCAAGTTTCACACAAGATTTTGGACAGAAGCAACATTTATAGCCGTGCATCTACTAAACAGAGTATTACTAAGGCCTAATACTGATAAGACTTCATATGAGCTATGGAGTGGGAAGAAGACAACTGCCAAGTATCTCAGTCTTTGGCAGCCCATGTTTTGTGAAGAACAAGGAGCAAAACTTGGGAAAATTCAATGCTAGGTCTGATGAAGGCATCTTTGTGAGATACTCAGAAAAGACAAAAGGTTACAAAGTTTTCCTGCATAAGTTGGGAAAAGTGATCACTTCTAGTGATGTGAGAATAGATGAGAACTGGAAAACAATGCAGAATAGAGAAGCTAAGGACAATAAAGAAGATGACTTTAATATAGATGAAGAATCAGACCAACCTGAAGAAAAGGAACAAGAAGTAAGTTCAGACTCGGAGAAGAGTGAGTCTAAAGATAAAGAAAGAGATCCTCTTGCAACTAAGACGGTGCAAGAAAGAAAGCTAAAGAAAACGTGGACCAGTGCTCATCAAGAAAATCAGATCATAAGTGACCCATTAGCAGGAGTTACAACAAGAAGAAGAATTGTGGGAGCTACTACTTTACTCTCATAAGTTGAACCTAAATCTGTTGAAGAGGATACACAAAATCTAACTAAATCTCTATCCACAGAGTTGTTTGAAAAGCACAGATTGAGTCTATCTGTGCAAATGCCTCCTCAAGCCTAAAGTTCAGGTGAATCCTCCATCTCCACTTTGTGAGTTTTTCAGATTTGTAATTGGTTGGCAAAAGGGGAGAGAAGCAATAGTGCAGGGGGAGCTGTTAAGAAAGGGGGAGTGCATATTTGGGGGAGTTGAAACTGTTGCATAGTGGCTTTTCTTATGAGTGTTGCCAACAATTACAAAGGGGGATATTATTGTTCTCACAGCCTTGTATAGGTTGTAATTGTTGTCAACTAGGTTGAAGTGTGCAAGAAAGTAAAGCCACATGGAAGGGCAAGAAGGTAAAGCCACATAGAAGGGCAAGAAAGTAAATCTGCCACGTAAAGGCAAGAACATAAATTCGCCGCAAGTAAGCCCTATTAGGGTTTCATGGAAGAGAGTATATAAAGACCTTGGAAGACAAAATTAGGGCAAGGCTAACACAATTGAATACACAGCAAAACATAAAAATGTGTGGATGGCCAAATAGAGAAAACAGAAAAACATAACATATAGCCAAAACACACCGACGACAAGTGAACGATAGAATAGGGGACGGCAAAATAGAAAAGAAGCGGTCGACAAATTGAGCAAATTGGTGTAGCCATCATGAACAGTGTAACCATCGAGACAGAGAGAGAAAGTAGAGACAGTCTACAGCCGGGCTGAACGAAGAACAACTGTCGAGGGAGAGAGAAAGAGGAGACGGTCGAGCTAAACGAAGAACAAAGGTCACAAGAGAGAGAAAGAGGAGAGACGACCGAAGGGGGACAAAAAAAACAGAGGTTGGCAAAAATAAAGAAAAGAGGAGACGGCTGAAGGGGCTGGACGACTGGACAACATATTGGAAGAGCGAAACGGCAAAGTCCTATTCGGCCAACCAAGTGAGTCGATGGCAGAATAGGGGAAGGAGAGAAAATCTGACATGGCAAAAGAGGAGAGTGGACGACAAAGGAACAACACACAACCGGCACACCAACGGTCGACAGAACATGAGAGAAAGAGAGAAAAATTGAAACAGTCATTGGAAGAGAGAGAAAAGAGGTATACGGCCAGAACAGAGGAGTCGACAAGAAAGAGAGAGAAAACACGACCAAATAAGGGAAAAACAGAGAAAATCTAGAACAGCCAAAGAGGGGTGGACGAAAAGAGAGAGACCGTTGACAGAACAGAGAAAATTCGGCTGGAAAGTGAGAGAGAAATCCGGCTGGACGATAAGAAAGAGAAATCTGGCTGGACAGCAAGAGAGAGAGAAACAGACAGGCGAGCTGTGAGGCAATGAGATCATGGGGCAAGGAGATAGGTGAGACCGTGAGACAGTGAAAGCAGGAGTTGTGTGAAACAACCTAGAGAAGAAATTCGGCGAAGCATCGAAAAGAACTTAACGTATTTCCAAATTTCTTCAAGAGAGGTTAGGAGCGTTGCGGTGAACTTCTAAGCAGTAGTGGAGCAGCCTTTCAATTCAACAGAGGCAAGACAAGCTAGAAGAAAGGTAGACACAGTAAGTGACACTCTATGTATTGTACTTGCTTAGTAATTGCAATAGTGAAAGGAGCAGAGGATTAAGACATCCATTGTAACTGGAATTCTCAAGTATAATGGATAGCCTCGGTAAGGGAGTGTCCCTACCACCGTGGATGTACGTCATGTTGACGGAACCACGTAAATCTCGTGTGTCTTTAATTTGCTTTACGTTCTGTGTTTTGAATTGAGTTGTGAATGCAGCTAAAGTATCAGCCAACCCATAACCTAACGAAAACCTAAACAAGAGCATCCGAATTATCTATTAGGCAAGGTGTCTGAAAGGTGACTTTGGGGACTATTGTGATTAGTAGGTAGCAATAGATCTACCTTAGTCAAGTCTGAGAAAGAGTTCGCTTTTAAGAAGAGGTTGAAGTTGTTCACTTACTTGCGAATTGCGAATTGTGGTGATACTGATTCACCCTCCCCTCTCAGTATTATAAACTAGTAGATCCTAGGGAGAAGTTGGGAACTTCAATGATAAGCTTGAATTTAAAATTTTGTTAATTGATATCTTATAAATTGTTTTGTTTAATTAAGTCATTTAATTATTATAAAGTTAGAATTGAAAGTTACTCCCTTATTCACATTAATGTCTTGATGTTTTAATTCATTAGATATTGAATTAATAGCACTTTTTATAAGATTATCCTTTATTCACACTAATTATCATTTCATGATCAAAAGTAAGGTATTTAATATTTTGTAGCCTTGATGACAATTACCAGTTTGAAACTAAGGAAGCAAGTTGACAAGACACATGATGGGAAATATGAAATAAGTTCATTTAGGGTTTTAGATTCTTAACAAGAATATGAAGTAATGATTTCATTTGTTGGCAAGCTCAAATTGATGGCGACAATAAAGAGGAGCAACACTAAGGTTTAATTTGAAAGATTGTTTCATGGTGAGCTTAAATCAAAAGGTTCGTTTGTTGCCAATCTTAATTCAAAGAACATACGGTTTCAAAGAAAAATAAGGGTTGATAGATATCTTTATTGCTACATATAATTGATTAAACAATGTAGTTTGGGTGTTTAAAAAATTAGTATATGATCCTTTCCTTCATTAAAAGACCTACCTTAAAGTAGCATGATATATAGTCATTGCTTAACCCATTCAAAACCATTGTTTAAAACTATAAATGATGTTAGTTTTGATCTTATGCCTTAAAATAATGTGGGTTAAACACCATTACTCAAGCCATTCAAAATCATTGCATTTAAATACATATGGCATTAGTTTGTGACCACTACCTTAAAACCATTGCTAAAAGTAGTGTGGATTTGAAACCACTATTGCAACCATTTCAAATCACTACCTCTAAACATAATATCAAATCAATCTATAACTACTATTTGGAAATTGCCATATAAAATTACTATTGCCACTCATTATGAAAATAAATTTATATTATAATTATAACTACTGCCTTATGTTGTTTTAATGACAAATGTAAATTGCTACAAAAGGACTATTACTATAAGTCCTCTATGGTGTAGTAAGACCTTCAAGCTTGTATTTGGATGTGGAAGGAAACTCAAGGAAAAGTCCACCATAGATCCTCTTAAGCTCGTATTAATTAACTTAACATAAGCACCTCATTAACAATTATCTAATCAATATATTGTTAAGGTTTAGGAGTAATAATCAAATTGCAAGTAGTGCCCATTACATGCTTTAACTTGTAAATTTTATAGTCGATCCCATAAGGAAAAATAAGGACTTAAAAGGTAAATCACCAATGGATGATTTTAATTTTAAAGGAAAAATAAGTAGAAGCTTATTAAAAGGCAATCAATGATGTTTTTTTATATGAAAATAATAATTGTATAAAATAATAAAAGTAGGCAAGGAAAAGATAATAGAATTAGGAATTAGAATGAAGAGGTTTCTTTCAAAAATATATTTTAGCTTGAAACTTGTTATAGGAATTTTATCACAGTTAAGGAAATAAGTTTATTATAACTTTGAAAATTAAAAAAGCTTTTAAGAGTGCCTTAGGGTTTTCTCATAACTACTATGTATATTCTCTAAGTTATAAATAACATTCTTTTAAGCTATTAAAAAGGAGGAGACAAACAAAAAGAAGCAATGGACATAGCTTTAGGAGAATTTAGTTTATAAGTATGTGTAACTAGGATTTTTACTAGTTTTAGAAAATCTCAAAACATTTGGTATTTGAATGAAATAAATTATTTTTTTACATTTTTCTATTTTCTATTAGAATTTTTTGAGTTATTTTGATTAAATTATTGAATGATTGTTTGTTTAATTGATTTAGTTAGGCCTACTAAATTGATTAAATAACAATTGATTGCTAGAGTTAAAGATTGTGACTCATATTTATCTTATTCTTAATCACCAATTATCAAGTAATAGTTGGGAATTATGGACAAATTTTTTTCTTATTGTTGCAAATAATTCAACACATTTTAAATATTTGAGTTTGTGAAATTATTGCATGAATTACACTATTCATCTAAGTCGTAAGGCCTTTAGTACATAAAACTAGAAAGCTTGTTTTAAAGGTATAATAGTTAAAGTATAAATAAAGAGCTTTTGTTTTGCTTAGCAAATATTTAAAGGAGGATTTAAGTAATAGAGCTTATAGGATTAATAGTTCCAACAAAATTAAGACAATATTATGGATAACAAAAAATTAAATATCATAATTACAAATGAACTTGAAATTACAATTTTGTTGATTCATATTTTTATACATTCTTTTATTTACTTTAATTACATAAAGTCAAAATTCAATTACCCTTTATTCTTATTAGTATCTTTAGGTTAAGCTATATGACATTGAATTAATAGCACTCTTTATAGGATCAATCCTTATTCATACTATTTACTATTACTTGATTAAGAATGAGATAATAAATTTTTGTAGCTAATAGTTACCAATATGTCTATCTTCTGGCTAGGTTTTTGAGTGCATAATGTATTTGTTAAATCTTAAGTCTTTATATCTTTTCATATTTTTAGATGTCTATCATTTTAAACAAGCTTTTTAGGAATAAGATTGCACTATAGTCATTAAGGGAACTTTGTACTTTCATTACTTACTTCAAATGAAATTAAGTTGTATTGGGTACAAGTTCCTATAGTTAAAGAAAGAAAATATAAGGTGTTACTAATAATAAAATTTTAAACTAATTAAGTTACAAACTCTTGGGATTAAAGTTCTATCCATTTACTTAAGTCTATAGCTTCCAAATTGAATAGCCTCAACCACCTTATAAGGACCTTCCCATTTTGGTGCCAACTTATTAGTCCCTTCTTCACTCTTGTTCACTTCCCACTTGTAGAAGATTAGGTCTCCCTTTCTAAAATGTCACTCCTTAATGTATTTGTTGTGGTACTATACCATTTTTAACTAGTAAGCTATTGTATTGATCATGACTTGTTCTTTGGCTTCCTTTGATAGTCTAGGTTTACCTTAAGGCTCTTCTTACTAATATCTTCTCAAAAGTTGTCAAAATGATAGTTGGATTCTCATACTTCAGCCAAGACGATAGCTTTTGTTCCAAAGGTTCACCTTAAAGAACTATAATTGTTTATCCCTAATTCTTGAAATGAATTTATTCAAGTAGGCTAGCGTGCCTGTTAAAACTTAGACCTCTTTTATGCCTATTAGAAATGGTAGGTTTTGGATGGCTACTATCTTCTTTAGATTGTCCTCAATCCCTTTATGGGAGACAAAAAATCCTAGGAATTTATTGATCTACACTCCAAAGGCGCATTTGGTAAGATTAAACATTATGTTGTACTAGTTGAAAGTGTTAAAGGTTTCCTAGAGATTAGCTATATGGTTTAAGAAGGCTTTGATTTTAATAAGCATGTCATGTGCATAAACCTCCATATTCTTAAGGCTAAATGACATCGCTTCGTAATAGCCTATTCCTCTTTCTGTGATGAAAACAATTTTAAATTGGTTTGATTTATGCATTGGAATTTAGTTATTATCGGAGAAGGCATTAATGAAAGTAAAGAGCTTATGCCCAAAGTTCCATCAACAAACTAATCAATGTAAGGGAGCAAATAAATATCTCTCAAGCATTCTTTGTTAAGGTTTGTGAAATAAACACACATTCTCCATTTTTCATCATATTTCTTCACCATTACTATATTGGTTAACCAAGTTGTATATACAACTTACCAAATAAAATTTGCTTAACGTAGTTTGTCTACCTTTTTCTTACTTGTGGCTTATCTTAAAGGCACAAAGTTTCTTTTTTTTTTTTTTTTCATTTTTCATGGTTAAAAGGTTAGGGTTGGTATTTAGTTTATAAGCCATAACTTTGGAATCAATTTCAAGCATCTTAGTTGGGATCCATACAAAGACATCAACATTACACCTTAGAAAGATAATGATTTCCTCCCTTAGCTACAATTGAGCTTTTCTCAAATTAGGATAATGCTTTCTAATTCTCAAGATTAAGGGGGATTGGACTAGCCTTTCTATAAGTATTCCCTTTTCGTAAAGCCTTTATTCCTCATTATCAAGGTTACAGATTTCAAAGTTTGTTAGTTTTCCCTTCCCTTTGATCTAGGCTAGTTGAAGTTCCTCAACTTTTGTTTGGTCTCTTTAGAGTTTCTTTACATTGGTTAGGGTAAGAATTTTTAATTTAAGGTGCTTCATAAACAATATAAAGTTTAAGGCTTTAGGATTTAGTTGCCTAGGATCACATTATAGGAAGAAAAAGTCTTAACCACTAAAAATTCTAAGGTTGCATCCATAGATTAAGGTGACAAGTCCACGGTGATTGGTACCTCAATTATACCTTTTAGATTGATAGGTTCACCTAAGAATTAGTATAATGGATGGTGGACAGGTCATGACATCTCTTTTATAAACCCAATTTTAGTAAAAGCCTCCTCGTATAAGTTTTCACAAAGCTTTGGTGTCTATTAATACCCTTTTTATGTCTAAATCATTCATTAAGATGATATAGACTAAAGGGTCATTGTAGGGATACTTAATCCCTTAGTAAATATGCTTAGAGTTTTGATCTCATGGGGATGTTTACCTTACACATTCAAGATCCTTCTTACGTAGGATTTCCTTGCTAATGATGTGATGTCAACCATTCAACCCTCTATGATTGCATTGATGACCCCCTTAGTGGGTTAAGGTGGGGCTAAGATGACCCTTTTTTGACAAAACTTGATTCAATCTCATGAGTACAACAAGGCATGAAGCCAAAGGGGCTATTTAAGTAGATCTTTGTATTTAATTTCCATGAAAATGTTACACTTAGAGGTTATGAGAGGGGTTTATTGCAAGTAGAAAGGTTTTGGACCTAAGCTTCTTCTCTTTTTCGCATTGTAGGGGAGAGTCATGCTTTTTCTATCATTTGGCTTCTAACACCCTTTAACCTAATAATCTTTGTTCTTTTAGCAATCCTTAACTTCATTTTCAACTTTTAAGGAATCTTCAACTAGGACATATTTTTTCACCTTTTGTATCATCTTAGCAAAATTTGTTGGTTGCCTTTTGCTTAAAAAATAAACAAAGCAATTAAGGCCAATTAGAAGGCTGTCATTGTAAAGTTATGGTTTGGCTCTTGTATGTCTAGCAGTTCCATATTAAACTGAGTTATGTATTCCCTTAACAATTCACCAAGCTATTGTTAAATAGCCATTAATGCTATTGCTACATTTTTTTGGCCTTATGCTAGTGATGAAGCATGTTACAAAATGCAAGCTTTAGTGTTCTAAATTGGTGTTAAAGCCTAAGGGAAGCTTTATGTACCATTGTTAGGCTACCTTTTTAAAGGTAATTAAGAAGGCTTTACATGTTGTAGCATTAAAGGCTCTATGTAATGACATAAGAGTACAACACTAGTTCTAATGATCTACTAGGTTAGAGGTTCCATCATAGGAGTCTGTTGTTCCCGCAGCCTTGTATGGGTTGTAATTGTTGTCAACTAAATTTAAGTGTGCAAGAAAGTAAAGCCACATGGAAGGGCAAGAAGGTAAAAGCCATATGGAGGGGCAAGAACGTAAAAGCCACATAGAAGGGCAAGAACGTAAAGCCGCCGCATAAGCCCTATTAGGGTTTCATGGAAGAGAATATATAAAGACCTTGGAAGACAAAACTAGGGAAACGGGCAACACAATTGAATACACGACAAAACACCAAACCCTACATAGAAGAACACCACCTACAAAAGAAAAGAGTAGCTATCGTGAACAGTAGTGCAGTCGTTAGAAATTGAACAGTATTGTTAGAAAATTGAACAGTGTCGTCGAAAATTGAACAGAACGAATAACAGCCAAATTGAGTAAATCGGAGCAAACCGTGTGATGGCAAGAGAGAGAAACTCATGAGAAATGGCACACCAGCGGTTGGACGAAGAGAGAGAAAATAAAGCTGATGGATGAAGAGAGAGAAAATGCAGCCAACGGACGAAGAGAGAGACACCACTGGAAGAGCAGACAACAGATTTGCGACGACGTGAGACAAACGAATGACACGACAAGGAGAGAACCGTGAAACGGATGAAGAAAAGCAGACCACTGGCAGAAAAGGGAAGAAATCTGTAATGGCGAAGGTGGGTGAATGGCAACCGGTGGAAACCCAAGAGCAGCCAAACCGGAGTCAATGGGAAGGCGAGAAAAAGAAATCACGGCCAAAATCAAAGACAGCTGGATGGCAAAATAGAGGTGAACAGCGGTAAGAGAGAGAAATTTGGTGGTAAGAGAGAGAAATTTGGCTGGACAGCAAGAGAGAGAAAAACGGACAGGCGAGTCGTAAGACAGTGAGATCGTGAGACAAGAAGAGGGTAAGACCGTGAGACGGTGAAAGTAGGGGTTGTGTGATACAACGTAGAGAAGAACTTCGGCGAAGCATCGAAAAGAACTCAATGTATTTTCAGATTTCTTCAAGAGAGGTTAGGAGCGTTGTGGTGAACTTCTAAGCGGCAGTAGAGCAGCCTTTCAATTCAACAGAGGCAAGACAAGCTAGAAGAAAGGTAGACACAGTAAGTGACACTTTTTGTGTTGTACTTGTTTAGTAATTGCTATAGTGAAAGGAACAAAGGATTAAGACATCCATTGTAACTGGAATTCTTAAGTATAGTGGGTAGTCTCGGTAAGGGAGAGTCCCTACCACCTTGGATGTACGTCACGTTGACGGAACCACGTAAATCTCATGTGTCCTTAATTTGCTTTACGTTCTGTGTTTTGAATTGAGTTGTGAACGTAACTAAAGTATCAGCTAACCTATAACCTAACAAAGACCTAAACAAGAACATCCGTATTGTCTATTAGGCAAGGTGTCTAAAAGGTGACTTTGGGAACTATTATGATTAGTATGTAGCAATAGATCTACCTTAGTCGAGTTTGAGAAAGTGTTCTCTTTTAAGAAGAGATTAAAGTTGTGCACTTAGCTGGGAATTGCGAATTGTGGTGATACTGATTTACCCCCCTCTCAGTATCACAAACTAGTAGATTATAGGGGGAAATCGGGAACTTCAGAGTCTAAGATGGGCATTTTGAACTTCTCCTACATAAAGGCATATTATATCTCATAAGAGATAAAAAAGGCAAATACATTATCATGAGGATGAAAGCTCCCTTAGCTTTGCAAGGTAGCCATCTAAAGCATTAGTTTTTTGACTTATTTTGCCATTCCATCTTTATTTGAAACTTAGTCTTTCCCCTTTTCTGTAAGGAGTCCTTGTTGTGCAGGGCAAGCCACTAAAGAAGAACTTTTATTACCTTCTTGTCTAGAAATGTTTTGGAAGTTTCCTCAAGACCCATGTGATTGAGAAAAGTATAACTTTTGCTTCATGGGACATTTGGGAAAAGTAGGGGTTAGCACTCTTATTGGTGCTAGTGAGGTTGTTTCCTTATTGATGATGTTTAGATTTTGATTTTTAGCTTTTAAGAGGGTTTATGGGGTTAGGATGCCAAGCATGTGCCTTTCTTGGCTTGAGGTAGATTTAAGGGTTTGGTTGGGTAAGTTTCTTCATTTTTTAATTTGAGATGTCATTGTGGCAATAAATGTCATGATTTACTCTTGTATGGCGTGTACTTATGGTTAATTAAAGCTAGGGCTTGTCATTCATTAATTGGGCCAAAGGTGATAAATGGTAAGTGATAGTTGTTGTTATAGTTACAAAAATTAATTATCTTATTTTCAATCATATAAAGGTAAATAATGTTAATAAAGATCGATCTCATACAAAGTGTTATTAATTTAATCCTAAATAAAGAAAACCTAAAGACACTAATATGAAGGGGATATAATTTGAATTATGACCTTATGCTAATTAAAGTAAACAACTTAAGTAAAATAACTCAAAAAAAATATTAATCAACAAAATGTAAATTTTAGGTTTATTTGTACCTATAATATTTTATACTTTTCATTATTCATATTTTTATTTTAATTTTGTTAGAACTATTCAAACTCTATTACCTGAATTTTGCCTTAAATTTTTCTTAAGCAAAACAAACTATTTACTTAGATTTTAACCATTATACCCTAACAAGAATACAACAGGGCATATTTTTCTCCTTTAACTTTTAGTTTTTTTTATATTTATTTGAGTCTAAATGTATTCATTATTCTTATATTTTGATTTAGGATGCAAATTAAGGCATTAAGTGTAAAATAAAACTAATTGGGTGATTGTGGACAGTTTTGACATTGCTCGTAATTTAAGCATAACTCTCATATCCAAACTCTAATTAAGATGATTCAAGATACTATAGAAAGTCAAGGAAAAGCTCTACAACTTTCATGTTTTGAGTTTTGAGAGATAGTGGTTGTATCAAGGTTAAAGTTGGGCTTAAAATTGCTATACCTACACTCCTTTGTTTTGGAACATTCCTTAGCTTGCAATTCTAATATGTAAATCTAATGCAATCTAATTTTGGAAGTTTCAAGATCTAATGAATGAAATTATATCTAAAAAAAACTCTCTTAACTATATTAGGACTTTATTTTATTTTCAATATTTTTTCTTAATTAGTCAGATTTTAATATTGCTATTTTAGGATAATAATTATAATATTTTTAGGAGATTTTGTAGGTTTCTAAGAGAGACAATTAACATATCAAAAGGGAGGAAATCATCAAAGAGGACATGCCTATCTCTTTTCTCTTCACTTTCTCCACCTTTAAGTTCAAATCCATGACCTTGCATGGCTAAACTTTTATACTTGATCAAAGGAAACAAAAGTTTAAGAATAAAAAACTATGAGATATAATTTATTTTTTATTCTTCAATTTATACTTTAAGTATCAGATTTTTTTATGCCTATTTTAATAATTGTTTCATTTAGTTACCGAGAGGCCTACTAATTTATTAATCGTTGCAATCTACTGCTAGGTTAAATATCAAACTTATAATTGTTTGATCCCTTTAGTTCATAAAGTAACTAAGATTTAATTATTTGTTGTATCAAAATTTATTAGATATTGGGAAGATTTTGGACTAAATTAAATGGAATTGCTTGTGCTTATGTTGTTTAGCCTTACTGATTTTTTTAATTCTTAAAGTTGCTACTAGATTAAACCTTTAGCATTTGTCTTAGTTTATTTAATGGTTAAGGTTAATTAAATTGCTTGTTTTTTAGTTAACTACAATTAAGGATAGATAAGAAAATTATTCCAATGATTAATATTCAAATTATGAATTGATATATACTTGCATTAATGATCAGTTATGAATTTTGATGGTGAATGTTAATTTAGACCAAGTTTTCTTCTTTTGATTGAATTTGATGCTTTACTTTGAGTTGCTTCTTAGTTGTTTTATTTTTCTTAAAATTATTTTTATTATATTTAAACCCCTTATCTTTATTCATATAGTATGAAATTAGATTAGATATTCTCTATGGAAATGATTACTACTGAAGTTTCAGACTTCACCCTAGGATTTACTAGTCTGTGATATTGAGAGGGGGGTAAATCAGTATCACACTTCTTAAAACTCTGATAACTTAAGCCAAAGTATTCTACTTCTTTAATACTTTTGCTCTCGTCAATATGCAGGTATGTGAACAACTTCAACCTCTTCTTAAAAACGAACTCTTTCTCAGATTCGACTAAGGTAGATCTATTGTTACCTACTAATCACAATAGTCCCCAAAGTCACCTTTCAGACACCTTGCCTATTAGATAGATTAGATGTTTTTGATTAGGTCTTCTTTAGGTTATGGGTTCGATGATACTTTAGCTGTGTTCACAACTCAATTCAAAACATAGAATGTAAATCAAAGTAAGGACACAAGAGATTTACGTGGTTTTGTCAATGTGATGTATGTCCACAGTGGTAGGGATTCTTCCTTTACCAAGACAATCATTATACTTGAGAATACCAGTGTGGTACTCCCTATGTCCGCAATGTAGAGACAATAGATGTCTTAATCCTTTGCTCCTTTTACTATTGCAAATACAAAGCAAGTACAATACAAAGAGTGTCACTTACTGTGTCTACGCTTCTTCTAACTTGTCTTGTCTCTGTTGAATTGAATAGGCTGATTCACTGCCGCGTAGAAGTCCACCACAACACTCTCTAACCTCTCTTGAAGAAATCTGGAAATACGTTGAGTTCTTTCCAATGCTTCACCAAATTCCTTCTCTAGGTTGTTTCACATAACTCCTGCTTTCACCATCTCATAGTTTCACGGCTTGCACTCACGCTTCTGGTCTACCATTTCACGTCTCATGGCTTGCCCCACGCTTCTGATCAGTCACGCTGTTGCATGTTCTGGTCTCACACCGTCTCACGTTCTGGTCTCATGCCTCATGCACGTTTCTGGTTTGCATCTGCTTCACTGCACGGTTTCGCTGCACTCCCGTTTCTAGTTTTTGCCCTCACCTTACATTCTGGTTTTCTTCTCTTCCAGGGGTGGTGTGTTTCTGGTTTTGCCATGCATTTCTTTGCTCTTTTCTCTTGCCGGTGGTTGTACATTTCTCATGGGTTTCTCTCTCTTGCTGTCACACGGTTTTCTCCTTATCGTGTCGTCCGTTTCTCTCTCACTATCCAGCAGGGTCTCATTTCTTTTGCTCTCTCATTTCTCTCCAACGTTGGCTCTCCCGGTTCTGTTTTTCACGTTGGCTCTCCCAGTTTTGGTTTTCACGTTGGCTCTCCCGGTAGTGTCTTACCCTTTTTCTCTCACGGTGGTGTCTTCTTTTTCCCTCCCGATGGTGTGTGTGTTTTGGTTTGCTTTCCCAGTTGTCTTCTCTTCCACGGTTTCTCTTATCTTCCCTTACAATGGGTGTATGTCGCCTTTGCTCTTCCAATGGCATGCAGTCTCCTCTTACCGTGAGTCACATGATTTCCTTCTAGTCGGTGGTGTTCTCTCTCTTGCCGTTGGTCACACGGTTTTCCTTCAGCCAGCCAAGGTCTCCCCTGCCGTCCAAGGTCTCTTTGTCGTGTTGTCTCCTTGCTGTCCAGCCAGTGGTTTCTCTCTTATTGTAGGGTTTTGTCTCACCAAGATCTCTCTTGCCGTTGGTGTGCTTTGGTCGTGTACCCTTGTTTTGCCGTCCACTCTTATTTGGCCGTTCACCTCTTTGTCGTCCACACTTGTTTGGCTGTTCACCTCTTTGCTGTTTGCACTTGTTTTGCCGAGAGTTTTAGTGTTTTTTTTGCTGTCCACCCCTCATGCTTATGTCTTCCAAGGTCTTGGTTTATATACTCTAAAGTTCCCAACTTCTCCCTAGGATCTACTAGTTTGTGATACTGAGAGGGGGGGTGAATCAGTATCACCACAATTCGTAATTCGCAGGTAAGTGAACAACTTCAACCTCTTCTTAAAAGCGAACTCTTTCTTAGACTCGACTAAGGTAGATCTATTGCTACCTACTAATCACAATAGTCCCTAAAGTCACCTTTTAGACACCTTGATGTTCTTGTTTAGGTCTTCGTTAGGTTATGGTTGGCTGATACTTTAGCTGTATTCACAACTCAATTCAAAACACAGAACGTAAAGCAAATTAAGGACACACGAGATTTACGTGGTTCCATCAACGTGAAGTACATCCACGATGGTAGGGACTCTCCCTTACCAAAACTATCCACTATACTTGAGAATTCCAATTACAATGGATGTCTTAATCCTCTACTTCTTTCATTATTGCAATTACTAAGCAAGTACAATACAAAAAGTCACTTACTGTGTCTACCCTTCTTCTAGCTTGTCTTGCCTCTGTTGAATTGAAAGGCTGCTCCACTACCGCTTAAAAGTTCACTACAACGCTTTCTAACCTCTCTTGAAGAAATCTAGAAATACATTGAGTTCTTTGCGATACTTCGCCGAATTTATTCTCTACGTTGTTTCACACAACTCCTGCTTTCACCGTCTCACGGTCTCACCCGTCTCCTGGTTTCACCGTCTCACCATTTCACAGCCTGTCCTCACGCTTCTGGTATACGGTTGCACGTCTGTTGGCCTGCACCACGCTTCTGGTTTTGCTGGTTTAAGTCACTTGGCCTACCTCACTGTTGTTGCACTTCTATTGGCCTGTACCACTCTTCTGGTTTTGCTAGTTCAAGTCACACGACCTACCTCATGCCTCACCTGGTCTCACACCTCACGGATACCAGGTCTGCTCTCCCCGTTGCTCGTTTCTGCTGTACCCCTGTCACATGCACATTTTAGTTTGTTGGTCTCCCATTTCAGCTTTGGTAGTCTCCTCAGCTTCACGGTTTTGCTACACAGCTTCCCTGTTCATTGTAGCTGCACTCCCCTGTTCGTTTCACGCTTCTGCTGCACTCCCGTCCATTTCACGGTTCCACTTAGCTCCCGTTCGTCTCACGGTTTCCAAGTCTGGTCTCTCTCGTTTCACGTCTCACGGCCTGGTCACCCATTTCTTCCAGGGGTGGTGCGTTTCTGGTTTTTGCTCTCACCTTACGTTTCTGGTTTTTCTCTCACCTCACATTTTTGGTTTTCTTCTCTTCCAGGTTTCACACCTCACGCCTCACACCTCACACCTCACCTGTCCGTTTCTAGTTTTTCTTCCAGCCGGTGGTCTCCTTTCTTTTGCTCTCTCATTTCTCTTCAACTTTGGCTCTCTCGGTTCTGGTTTTCACATTGTCTCCCTTTTCTGGTCTGTATCCGTGTCCTCTTCTCTGGTGTGTGTGTTTCTACTCTTTTGATGGAGTCTCTCTCTCCTGGTGGTGTATGTCTGGTCTAATCTACTCTTCCGGTGGTGGGTTTCTCTCTCTTACGGTGGTGAATGTCTCCTTTTATGGTTTGTATCCGTTTAGCTCTCCTAGTGGTCTAGTTTTCACATTGGCTCTCCCATCACCTTCCTCAGTCGCCTTTCAGCCATCACCTATTTTCTCTCTTTTTCCCCTATTCTGCCGACGGTGGTCTCTCTCTTCTTTGGGCTGTCATATCTTTCTCTCCTTCCCCTGTTTTGCCATGTTGGTCTTGCCATGCTGGTTTTCTCCTTCGGTCGGTGGTTGCTCTTCTTTGGCTTGCCATCCAGTCCCTTTTTGACCGTTCACCACTTTCTCTCTCTCCCAAGGTTGGGTTTTCTCTCTCTTTTACAAGTGGTGTTTTTCGTTTCACTTCGTTGGCCATTCCTTTTTCTCTTTGTCGTGTTCCTCTTCTTTTTGTCGTGCTGGTTGCCGTGCTGGTTTTGCTGTGCTGCTCTTCTTTTTCCAGCTGTTGGTGTTTTGTGTTTTGGTTTTCTCTCCATTTTGTTTTGCCATGTATTAAATTGTGTTGGCGTTACCCTAATTTTGTTTTCCAAAGTCTTTATATACTCTCTTCTATGAAACCCTAATAGGGCTTACGCGGTGGATTTACGTTCTTACCCCTCCAGGGCTTACGCAGTGGATTTATGTTCTTGCCCTTCTAGGGCTTACGCAACAGATTTACGTTCTTGCCCTTCCATGTGAATTTACCTTCTTGCCCTTCCATGTGGCTTTACTTTCTTACACACTTAAACCTAGTTGACAACAATTACAACCCATATAAGGCTATGAGAACAACATACTCTCTTCATGAAAACCCTAGTAGGGCTTACTATATTGTGATTTACTTTCTTGCCCCTCCATGTAGCTTCAAATTACTTGCACACTTAAATCTAGTTAACAACAATTACAACCCATACAAAATTATGGGAACAACAACTGCTATGTGTAATTATAGAAGTATAAGTTTTATTTTAGGGTGCTTATGACAACTCACCAAATTTTGGTGTTGTTGTCGGGGAGTGATTCTAATTTATTTTTGTGCTTCTTATGATCCTTATTTCATTCTTAAAATTCTTGTAAAAAATTTTTTGACAATTACATTTTTAGCAAAATTTTGATTATAGTAGAACTTGGCATTAATATTGTAGTTTTTTTTTTTTTTAAGGAAAATGACATTCTGAGTAAGGCTAGCTCTTCTTTAAACCATTAGCTCCACCCTCTTGAGACCAAATTCCACTATTTTCTCGAGTTTTAAAGCACTTTTTTCATTTTGGTATGTCTTAGCACAAAATTTTTATTTATTTTTAGTATTTTAGATTTTTCCTAAATTCTTTTTCATGGTTTGTTAGAGTTTCCTTGTTATTTATGGTTGTAACTTAATCTTCCAATTAAGGTGAATTGCAATGCAATCCAAAATTAAAGAGAACCTTGTGTAGGTTAAAGAGGCAAGCTTAGAGAAATTCTAAAGAGAATGATTTACCTCTTGATTCTTTAAGTGCTAACAATTTTAAGGAAGTCATGACTAAAAATTGAACTTTGAAAGAACAAGTTGTCCCCATCATCAAATAAGTGAGCAATTACTTGATCAATATTTTTACAAGGGTTTACTCTCCACTAATGGGAGCATGATTGATGCTATTAGTGGAGGAGTGTTGACAGATAAAACTCTTGAGGGCATGAGAAACTTAACTTCAAATATGGTAGCCAGTTCTCAACAATTTGGCACTAGGCTTGACTATCCTTATAAGCATGTTAAAGAGGTAGATATTCTCCCCTTGAATAACAAATTGCGAGTCTAACATCTCTTGTTTGTCAAATGGTTGTAAGTCATATCCAAATAGTGAAGCCTTATGGGATTTGTTTAGTAGTAAGACATCTAACTGATATGTACCTAACTCTTTAAAAGGGGTCCATTAAGCAAGTGAATACAACAAGGCATTTCTTGGGGAACTGCAAAAGAAGTTTGATCCTTATTTGAGGACTTATAACCTATGATAAAGAGATCACCTTAATTTTAGTTATAAGAATCCACAAGTAAATTAGCCCATAACTCAAAACTACCCAAGTTTCAAATAGTATAAGCAACTATGCCCCTTAAACAACAACCAGATCAAATTTCTAATTCTAGCATGCCTTTAGAAGATATTGTTAAATATCTAGCCACTAAAATATTACAATTTCAACAAAAGATAAAATAAGTTCAACAAGAGGCAAGGTTTAGCATTTAAAGTTTGGACAGTCAAATAGGCTAAATGGCAACCACAATCAATCAATTAGAAGCACAAAGTTTGAAGAAATGACCCTCTCAAATATTAGTAAATCCAAGAGAAAATACAAGTGCAGTCATTTTAAGAAGTGGTAAAAAGGCTAAGATTCCAGTAATGGTAGCCCCTGCATCATTGAAGCAGGAAAAGGAGAAAAATATTGTTGTAAATAAGAATGTTACTGATGACTATAATGTACATAAAAATGCATTTCTACTTCTTTCTAATTATAAACCAATACCTCCTTTTCCTTAAACTTTAGTAGAATCTAGAAAAGATAAGCAAAACAAAAATTTATATAAGACTTTTTGTAAATGAAAGGTAAATATTTTACTTTTAGATGTTATCAAACAAGTACCTTGTTATGTTAAATTTCTGAAAGAAATGTGTACAATCAAGAGGAAACAAAATTTAAAGGATGTAAGAAAGTATGAGTTAGGGAGAATGTGTTTGTCGTTATTCAAAGAAACCTTCATACAAAGTGCAAAGATCTAAATGTGTTTACTGTCCCTTATATGATAAGTAAAATTGGATTTAAGAAGGCCATGATAGACTTAAGAGCTTCAATTAATGTCATGCCATATTCAATATATGTTTCTTTGAAATTTGAACCTTTGAATAAAATTGGTATTATGATTTAATTAGCTAATAAATCTAATTCTTATCTTGAGGGTGCAGTTAAGAATGTTCTTATATAAATTAATGATTTGGTTTTTCTTACTAATTTCTATGTGCTTGTGTTGACTCTATCTTTGATGGCCAATGTTAGATTTGTTGTCAACACTATTTCACACAGTTATATGTGTTGATTTGATATTATAAATGCTGTTGAAAGTAGTGAGGTCATTAGGAGAAACCGATGATAATAAGTCAACCCTGGTGTTGAGGAGTCAACATTGACTGTGACCCTAAATTTTAGGGGTCAAGATTGATCATTGACTATTGATCGTTGACTCTAAATTTTAGGAAGTCAATGTTAACCATTAACCCTAAATTTTAGGAATCAAATTCGACCATTAATTGTAGGACAACATGTGAGAATTAATGATGACTGTTGATAATTGTGTAGCCTTAATCTCAAGGTCTATAAATACCCTTATGCGTCTTGCAAGAAGGGTGTGTGCTACTGCTAAGGAGAGGAGGCAAGGCAACTAGCCAAAGAGAGGAAGAAAGAAAGCAAGGGGCAGCTAGCCAAAGAGAGTGTAGCAGCCACTAAGGAAAGAAGGCAAGGTAGTCAACCAAGAAGAGACCAACAGCACATCCAAAAGACTTCCTAGCAGCAGCAGCAGGTCTAGGAGGGTATACCAACACCAACAACATGTCCCTGCACGTCCAGGAGGGTATACCAGCAACAGCAGACATCCCTGTAGGTCTATAAGGGTATATCAACACCAGCAGCACGTTCCTGTACGTTCAGGAGGGTATACCAGCAACAGCAGCATGTCCTTGCTCGTCTAGGAGACTTCCCAGTAGCAACAGCAGGTCCAAAAGGGTATACCAACACCACCAACATGTCCTTGCACATCCAGAAGGGTATACTAGTACCAGCAACATGTCCCTGCATGTCTAAGAGGGTATACTAGCAGCAACAAATGTCCCTATAGGTCCAAGAGGGTATACCAGCACCAGTAGCATGTTCAAGAGGGTATACTAGCAATAGCAGGACATCCCTACATGTCCAGAAGGGTATACCAGCAATAGCAACACATCCCTGTACATCCAGGAGGGTATACCAGCACCAACAGCACCTCAAGAAGCTTCCCAACAAAAGAAGCACACCCAGGAATCAAGGAAAAAAAATCAGAACATGTAGCAGCAAATCTGGGAATCAGCAACCACTTCTGAGAATCAACCAGCAAACCAACAATGACATGAAAAATCTGCTGTAGCACGTGGGGAGAGCAGCAGTGGTACGAGAAATCTACTGCAACACACGCAGAGAGCAGCAGCAATGCGAGAAAACTACTGTAGCAGGCAAGGAGAGCAGCAACGACGCGAGAAATTTGCTGTAGCGCGCGGAGAGCATAGCAGTGGTGCAAGAAAATAGTCACAACGCACAGGGAGAGCAATAGCAGAGTAAGAAAACTTGCAACACGTGAGGAAAATAGCAGCGCGTGCGAATAGTAGCAGCAACACATGTGGACAATAGACACAGCATGTGCAGATAGTAGGAACAGTGAGTGCGGACAGCAGCTGTAATGCGCATAAACAGCAGGTGCAAAAAGCATAGACAGCAGCCACAGCACTTGCACGAACAACAGGCATAATTTGTGCAAACAGTGGGCACAACTTGTGCAGACAACAAGCACAACATGTGCGGATAGCAGGTAGAGCTTGTGCAAACAGTAGGCATAACTTGTGCAAATAGAAGGCACAGCTTGCGTGGACAGCAGGTAGAGCTTGTGAGGACAGTAGCTATCAACTTTTGCAAACAGTGAGCACAGCTTGTGCAGACAATAGGCACAACTTGTATGAACAACAGGCACACAGTGAGCACAGACAGCGGGCACAGTGCCCGTAGATAGTAGGCATAATGCGCATGGACAGCCGACGCAGAGAGCACGGACAGTAGGTGCATAGTGCACGTGGACAGCAAGCACAGAGCATGCGGATGGCAGGCACAGCTTATGCGGACAATGGGCACAACGCATGCGGACAGCAGGCACAGCACGTGTAGATAGAAGGTGCAGAGAGCGTAGACAGCAGGCGCATAGCGCATGTGGATAGCAAGCGCAAAGCACGTACAGAGGGCGCAGAGTGTACGAACAAAGGGCATAGACAATAGGGGCAGTGCATACGGGTAGCAAGCACAATGCGTGCAGACAGCAGGTACAATGTGTGCGAAAAACAAGAGCGCCGATAGCAGGCACAACATGTGTAGACAGCATGCAGCAGCAACAATGCGTGCAGATAGCATTAATAGCATATGTGAACAGCAACGGACAGACACAGCAACCCATACGGACTGCATTTGCAACACATGCGGACAGCAGTGGCAGCGCACATAGACAGCATTAGCAACATGCGTGGACAGCAGTGACAATGCGTACAGATAGCAATAGCAGCATGTGTTGGTAGCAATAGCAAAAGGTCCAACAACTTGTAGCAGCAAAGGAGGAAACATACCCGATAATATGTCCAATAACTTGTAGCAATTGAGGAGAAAACGTGCCAGGTAGCAGGTCTGGTAGCTTGCAGCAGCCAAGGAGAAAATATGCCCAGCAACAAAGGAAAGATCCTACACCGACAGTAAGTGAGGCAGCACCGGCAGTAAGTGCGGCAGCACTAGCAGCGAAGGTAGGAGAAGATCCATATTTTGCTGTAACAATCTGTACACATTGAGTGATTGTTCTCTAAAAAAGGTTTTTCCATAAACTCTTGATAATTTGTTGAACAACAGGGTGAGATACCCTTGAAGCGATTGAGAGATCAACTCCTTAATCAAGAGATCATTGTAAATAGTTAAGGAGTAATCCTTTTACAAGTGGTTAAGGAGTGATACTTCAACAACCAAACTATATCCCTTGATAACAAGAGTGGATTGTGTGATTTAGGAGGGATACTATCACATTGTAGACGTAGCTCACATATTATGGGTGAACCATGTAAAAATTATCAAGTGTGCTTAGGTGCTTTTGCATTGATTTATATTCGCACTGTCGTACTCATATAAAGGAGAAAGATAAAAATTGGATCATCGGCTCTAACAAGCCATAGAGATAAATTTGGATTGATTTGTAAAAAGCGTATATCTCACATTGATTCACCCCCCCTCTCAGTGTGAGACCTAAAATGGTCCTCATCAAGTGGTATCAGAGTTAGTTCATCTATTGCTCCAATTTTTCTACTTTAAAGTAAGGTTGTGCATTGTTGTGTGAGTTTGTATCTCTATTGCTACTTGAGATCATGGATAACCTGAATAGTGTTAATAGTAAAGGCATTCATACATTTGATGGACAAAATTATCAGTTATGGAAGAATAGGATGCTCTCATATCTGATATCCCTTGGTCTTGATGTGTTTGAGTCTACTGTTACTGACTTCATCCCTATTGCTGAAGGTGATTATATGACACCAGCTAATAAAAAGAACTTAAAGTGTGATGGAAAGGCGAGAAATGCCTTATACGCCTCCTTATCAGATAAAGAAATCACCAAGGTAATGGGGTGCAACACAGCTAAGCAAATCTGGGATAAACTAAAGAACATCTATGAAAGAGACAAGTTTGTGAAGGAAGCCAAGCTACAAATTTGAAGGAGCATATTTGAAGACATAAAGATGTAAAATGATGAGACTGTGGATGTATTCTTCATAAGAATCAATGAGATTGTGTGCTTCATCAAAGGCTATAGGGAGGAGATCCACAATGCCACTGTGGTAAGGAAAATACTTAGAACCTTTCCAGAAGCTTACAACACCAAAGTCTCTTCCATAGAAGATAGAGATCTGGATAGGTTGCTCTTAGATGACTTACATAGCATATTGGTGGCTTATGAAATAAAAATAGCCTTAATGAAGAAAGAAAAGAAGTCTAAGGTGGAGAAAGAGCTGGCCTTCAAGGCAATGAAGAAGTTAAAGATTAATGATCGAAAAGAAGAATTTAACAGTAGCTCTAAAGAAGAAAATGGTGATCCTCAACTGGATAAAGTTTTGGCGTACATCACCAACAATATGAGAAAAGGAAAAGGGAAGTACAAGGAAAAATTACCCTTGAAGTGTTTTAGCTGTGGTGACATAAGGCACTTTGCTATGGACTACCCAAAAAGAATAAAAGCAAGTAGTGATGATGATGATGAGCCTACCTTAAGGTGGAGAACAAAGAAATCCAGCTGTTTTAAAGCTAGAAATTCAAGTGCCAAAGATAAAAAAAAAAAACATTCTTTAGATCCAAAAGAAGAAATTATTTGAGCAAGCTGGATAAAAAGGATTCTGAAGAAGAAGTTGATGATGATTCTGATGATAATACCGCAAAGGATGTGTTGGTCGCTCAAGTAGATGATGACAAAGAATCTTCAAGTGAGGAGGAATCAATAGAAGAGGAAGAGGATAAGTTGTCACAATAACTTGAGAATGAGTTAAGAGCTTGTTTGCAAAAAAATAACAAGTTGGAAAAAGAGGTAAAGCATTTCAAGATGTTGTATGAAAATTATGTTGTTGATGAATCTAATCTCCAGGTGAAAGAAAAGGAGTTTGACGCAAAAAAGGAAGAGTACTTGAAGAGGATTGAGGAGCTGATCATACTTAAGGCTGAGCAAGGCAAGATATACAAAGATCTTGGTGCTAAGGTGATTGCACAAGAGCAAGAGGTGCTGATTTTGCAAGCTCAGTTTCACAAGGCCGAGTTCGAGCTAAAGAAGCATAAAGAAAGCTTTATGCAGGCTATGGAAATGAAAAAAGAGTCATCATCAACAAGTGCCATCAAAAAGGATGCTATTAGAAAATTGGATGAGTAATCAAAGACCTCATTCCATGGGAAAGAAAGGACTTGGCTACATTGAGAAGCCAAGTGAGAAGGTAGAAGAAAGAAGAAAATTGTATTTGTACCCGAAAGCAAGCACAATGACGTGATGGAGAAGCGAGACCAACCCAAGTTAAAATGGGTTAGGAAAGATGTGGTGGAGACTCCCATCCACAGGAGACAAACTGTCATAGATGGAGAGAAGGTTGCCACACTAACTGCTAAAGAAAAAAGACATAGACTTGGTAAGATAAGTAAATCTAGGTTCAAAGGATTTTGCTGGAGCTGTGGTAAATATAGGCACAAGGCTAATACTTGTTGGAATATTCAGCCTATAATGAAAAGGAATGTGAGGTGGAGACTCTGTCAAGAAAGGAGATAGTCTCAGGTGGAAAGAAGTCATATTCTACTGAGAAACAATTTTGATTTGCTAGGAAAGATCTGTAGAAGATGTGAAAGGGTTGGACACACTGCTGAGGATTGCTTGACATTGCTACCCGATCAAGAAGTGCAAAGGAGAACATGCCAACCATTGTTGCCTAGTCAAAAAGTGGAAAAGAGAACACCTACACATGCTCCCACATTCGGCCAAAGAAAAAGAAAAGGAAGAGAAACGTCTATAGTTGTGGAAATAGCCTTAAAAGCTTCCAAGAAAAAAAAAACATGGATCCTAGATAATGTCTGCTCTTCACACATAACTAGAGACTCCAAGATGTTGAAGGTAGTAGCAAAATATGATGGAGGGTCCATCAAATTTGGCAATGATGGTGCCTTAAAGATTAAAGGTATTGGTGCTACTGAAATTGGTGCAAGAATGCTAAAATCAAAGAAAGTGCTTTATGTTGAAGGGCTAAAACACAATCTTATCAGTATTAGCTAGCTGTGTGATGATGGACATAAAGTTACTTTTAACAAGAGTGGCTACATAATAAAGAGATTAAGAGATAGTGTTGTTCTTACTAAGGGTGAAAGAACAAATGGAAACTTATATCAAGTTTCCAAAAGCAAAAACACGTGCTATATGAGCACTAAAGATGAGAATTTGTTGTAGCATGGAAGATTCAGACATCTTGGACAAAAGAGGCTAAACTTAAGTATTCAGTCATACCTTAGAAGCTGAGGTATTCTTTAACCCTTCTTCCCTTTCCTCTTCTATTTTTCTTTGCATTTGTTGTCAAAGGGGGAGATATTTTGCATAAATCCAAAGAAAGTATGTATTGATAAAAAGGGGGAGTAGCTTGATGGATAAAGAGGGAGAACATGTCAAGGGGGAGAGGGAGAAAGGGGGAGTTAAACCAAGTTAAGGGAGATGCATAGTTCAGGGGGAGCTGTGAATAACTATGTGCAGGGGATATTGTGCATGGTTGGATTTAATGTGTTGCTAACAAATCCAAAAGGGGAGATTGTTGAGCCCATCTTTGATGGCTAATGTTGGATTTGTTGTCAACACCATCTCACATGGTTATATGTGTTGATTTGATATTATGAATGACGTTAAGATGTAGTGAGGGGTCATTAGGAGAAATCAGTGATGACAGGTCAACCTTGGCGTTGAGGAGTCAATGTTGACCGTGACCCTAAATTTTAGGAATCAAATTCGGTCATTAATTATAGGACAACATGTGGGAATTAACAATGACTATTGATGATTGTGTAGCCCTAATCTTAAGGCTCTATAAATACTCCTATGCATCTTGTAAAAAGGGTGTCTGTTGCAAAAAATTGAGAGAGTCGGCCAAAGAGAGAGGTGAGTGACAAACCTAGGGAAAAAAAGAGGTGAACAACAAAAAGGAGGCAGCCACCAAGTAAGGTGTAGCCGACCAAGGAGAGTACAACAACCACTATGGAGAGGAGGCAAGGCAGCCGACCAAGGAGAGGAAGAAAGAAAGCAAGGGGCAATTGGCCAAGGAGAGTGCAGCAACCACCAAGGAAAAAAGGCAAGGCAGCCGGCCAAGAAGAGACCAACAGCACGTCCAGAAGACGTCCTAGCAGCAGTCGTAGGTCCAAAAAGGTATGCCAATACTAGCAGCACTTCCCTGCATGTCCAAAAGGGTATACTGGCAACAGCAGACATCCTTGTAGGTCCAAGAGGGTATACCAACAACAGCAAATGACCCTACAAGTCTATAAGGGTATACCAACACCAGTAGCACGTTCCTGCATGTTTAAGAGGGTATACTAGTAGCAGCAACACGTCCCTGCACGTCTAGGAGGGTATACAAACAATAGTAACACGTCCAGGAGACTTTTCAGCAGTAATAGCAGGTCCAAGAGGGTATACTAGCATCAGCAACACATCCCTGAACATCCAAGACGATATACCAGTAGCAACAAATGTCCCTGCAGGTCCAGGAGGGTATACCAGCACCAGCAACATGTTCCTACACATTCAGGAGGGTATACCAGCAGCAGTAGCACACCCCTGCACGTCCAGGAGTGTATACCAGCAGCAGCAGCACATCCCTACACGTCTAGGAGGGTATACCAGCAGCAGCAGCATATCCCTGCACGTCTAGGAGGGTATACCAGCACCAGTAACACGTCCCTATACGTCCATAAGGGTATACCAGCACCTCAGGAGGCTTCCTAGCAATAGAAGCACACCTAGGAATCAAGAAAAAAAAAATCAAAACGTGCAGCAGCAATTCTGGGAATCAACCAGCAAACTAGCAGTGGCCCAAAAAATCTGCTGTAGCGTATAGGGAGGGCAGCAGTGGCGCGAGAAAACTGTTACAGTGCATGGAGAGAGTAGCAGCAATGTGAGAAATCTACTACAGCGCATGGGGAGCGCAGCAACAGCATGAGAAAATAGCTACAACGCACTTAGAGAGCAACAGTGGTACAAGAAAACTGCTGCAGCATGTGAGGAAAGCAACAGTGCACACAAATAACAACAGCAGCACATACGAACAGTAAACACAGCATGCACAGATAGTAGGAACAACAGGTGCAGACAACAGCCGCAATGCCCATGGATAACAGGTGCAGAAAGCACAATGCTTGTAGACAGTAGGCACAGCATGCGTAGACAACAAGTATAGCTTGTGCAGACAACAGGCACAACTTGTGTAGATAAAAGGCACAGCTTGTGTGGACAACAAGTAGATCATATGAGGACAGTGGGCACAGCTTGTGCAAATAGCGGGCGCATAGCAAGCACAGATAGCAGGCATAGAGCACATGGACAGCTGATGCTGAGAGCATAGACAACAAGCACAAAGCACGCGAATAATGGGCATAGCTTATGCAGACAGTGGGCACAATACATGCAGACAACTGTCACAGACACAAGTGCAACATGCGCGGACAGTAGGAGTGCGGACAGCGAGCACAGCGTGCGCAGATAGAAGGCACAAAGAGCGCAGACAGTGGGTGCAAAGAGTGGGGACAATAGGCATAGCATGCACCGACAACAAGCACAACGCGCGTGGAAAGCAAGCATAGCACACGCAAATAATAGGTGCAACATGTGTAGACAGCAGAAGCATGAACAGCAGGCACAATGCATGTGGACAGCAAGCAGTGGTGACAGCGCATGCAAAAAGCATTAGCAGCATATGCGAACAGCAATGGACAAACACGGAAACCCTTACGAACTACATTAACAACACATGCAGACAGCAGTGGCAACACGCACTGACAGCATTAGCACCGCACGTGGACAATAGGAACAGCATGCACAGATAGTGCTATCAGACAACAATAGCAGTGTGTGCCAGCAGCGATAGCAAAACGTGCAGGCAACAACAGCAACACGTGCAGGTAGCAATAGAAAAAGGTTCAATAGCTTGCAGTAGCAAAGGAGGAAACATACTTGATAGCAAGTACGGTAACTTACAGCAGCCAAGGAGAAAACATGCCCAATAACAAAGGAGAGATCTTGCCAAGGCACCAGGTGAGGTAGCACTAGCAGCGAGTGAGACAACACCGACAGCGAAGGAAGGAGAAGATCTATATTCTACTCTAACAATCTGTACACATTGAGTGATCATTTTCTAGGAAAGGTTTTTCCATAAACTCTTGATAATTTGTTGAACAATAAGGTGGAATACCCTTGGAGTGATTGGGAGATCATTGTAAGTGGTTAAGGAGTAAACCTTCCACAAGTAGTTAAGGAGTGATCCTTTAATAACCAAATTGTATCCCTTGATAACAAGAGTGGATTGTATGATTTAAGAGGGATTCTATCACACCGTTGACAAAGCTCACACATTGTGGGTGAACCACGTAAAAATTGTCAAGTGTGCTTAGGTACTTATGCATTGATTTATATTCGTACTGTCACACTCACATAAAGGAGAAAGATAAAAATTGGATTATCGACTCTAACAAGCCACAGAGGTTAAATTCAGATCGATTTATAAAAAATTCATATCTCACACTGATTCACCCCGCCTCTCAGTGTAAGACCTAAAATGATCCTCATCAGCTTGATATAGAGAATAGGGATTAAATTGCTCTTATTTTGCTAGAAAGACCATTCTTAAAGACTTTTAAGACTAGGATAGATGTTCATAGTGCACACTTACTATGGAATTTGATCATGAAATTATTAAGTTTAATATTTATGATACCATAAATATACATATGTGCATCGTATTTTACTTAAAGAGGGAACAAAACATTCCCATCAATCATAAAGAAAATTGAACCCACCCAAAATGGATGTAATGAAGAAGGAGAACCTCAAACTTCTTGAACTTGGAGTGATTTATCCTATTTCGGATAGCACATAGGTTAGCCTAGTTCAAGTGGTTCCTAAAAAGACTAAAATAACTATTGTGAAAAATCAAAATGATAAATTAATTCCTACCTATGTTTAGAATGGGTGATAGGTATATATAGATTATAGAAAATTAAATAATATAACCCAAAAAGACCACTTTCCTTTACTAATTAATCAAATGCTTAAAAAGTTGGTTAGTCATTCTTACTATTATTTTCTTGATAGTTATTCAAGTTATTTTTAGATTGTAATTGCTCTGGTGAATCAAGAAAAGACAATTTTTACATGCTCATTTAGGACTTTTGCATATTATTGCATTCTCTTTGGTCTTTGCAACACCTTAGCCAATTTTTAACAATGTATGGTAAGCATATTTTTAGATTATATTAAACATATCATAAAAATCTTTATGGATAATTTCACAGTTTATGAAGACTCCTTTGATAATTGTACATATAATCTTACACTTATTCTTCAAAAATGCATAAAGACCAACCTTGTATTAAATTTTATAAAATATCATTTTATAATGGAACAAGGTATAGTTTTGAGTCATGTTGTTTCCAATTAATGTGCAAGAAATTCTTTTTTTTTTTTCTTGGACATACAAGTTTTTACTAGAGGTTTATCGCTAATTTCTCTAAAATAGCATTACCCTTATGTAAGTTTCTACAAAAGGATGTGGTTTTTAAGTTTGATAAGGCATGTAAAAAGACATTTGATAAAGTGAGGGAACTATTGACTTTTACCCCATTTATTTAGTTCTTAACTGGAACATTCCTTTCAAGGTAATATGTGACCTAAGTGATTATGTAGTATGCACCATTTTGGGTCAAAAAATTGGAAAAGTGCCTCATGCCATTTATTATGCTTCAAGGACTTTGAATGATGCCTAAAGAAATTATTCTATTATTGAAAAAGAACTTTTAGTTGTTGTTTTTGCTTTAGACAAGTTTTAATCTTATTTGCTCAATACTAAAGTCATTATTTAGTCTAATCACGTAACTCTTTGTTATTTAATAATGAAAAAAAAGGTAAAACCAAAATTAATAAGATAGATACTTCTGTTGACTAAGTTTGATTTAAAGATCAAAGATTAAAGAGGAACAAAAAATCATGTCGGAAATTATTTGAACCATTTAGTTCATATGGAGAATGAACTTTATTAGCAAGAAACATTCCCTGATGAGCAATTATTCTCCAAAAGTGTGATGCTACCTAGGTATGTAAATATTGTAAATTATTTGGTTACTAAAATGTTATCCCCTAGGTCGTCCAAAGAAATAAGATCAAGAATGATGCCAAACACTATGTGTAGGATAATCCATACTTATGGAAGCATTATGCAGATCAAGTGATAAGAAATTATTCTCACCTTTTGTTATTCTTATGTTTATAGAGGTCACTTTAGAGCAAAAAGGACAATGAGAAAAGTATTCAAATATGGTTTCTGCTAGTTGTCTTTATTTCAAGACTCATATATATTTTTTTAAGTCATATGATTATTATCAAAAAATGGCTAATATATCTCAAAGGAACAAGATGCCACAAATTCCCATACTATTTTACAAAAATTTTTATATTTAAGGCATCAATTTCATGGGATCATTTTCTTTTTCTTTTGATTATGTTTATATTTTGCTTGCTGTTAATCATGTTTCAAAATAAGTGAAAGCTAAAGCTACCAAGAATGATAATTCTAAAGTTATTATAGATTTTATCAAGCGTAACATATTCTTCAAGTTTGGAATTCCAAAAGTACTAATAAATGATTAAGGTATTAACTTTTGCAATAGAATTGTAAAGACTTTGCTAAGAATGTCAACTACCTATCATCTGTAAGCTAGTGGACAAACAAAAATGTCAAATCAAGAAATCAAGTCTATTATTGAAAAAATGGTCAATCTAAGTAGAAAAGATTGGAATTTGCATTTGATGATGGCTTGTGGGCATATAAGACTACATACAAGACATATATTGGTATATCACCTTATCAGTTGGTGTTTGGAAAACCATGCCACCTTTCAATTAAATTAGAACATAAGGTTTGAAGTTCCCAACTTCTCCCTAGGATCTACTAGTTTGTGATACTGAGAGGGGGGTAAATCAGTATCACCACAATTCGCAATTCGCAGGTAAGTGAACAACTTCAATCTCTTCCTAAAAGCGAACTCTTTCTCAGACTCGACTAAGGTAGATCTATTGCTACCTACTAATCACAATAGTCCCCAAAGTCACCTTTCAAACACCTTGCCTAATAGACAATACAGATGTTCTTGTTTAGGTCTTCGTTAGGTTATCGGTTGGCTGATACTTTAGCTGCGTTCACAACTCAATTCAAAACACAGAACGTAAAGCAAATTAAGGACACACTAGATTTACGTGGTTCCATCAACGTGACATACATCCACGGTGGTAGGGACTCTCCCTTACCGAGACTATCCATTATACTTGTGAATACAGGTTATAATAGATGTCTTTAATTCTCTGCTCCTTTCAATATTGCAATTACTAAGCAAGTACAATACAAAGAGTGTCACTTACTGTGTCTACCCTTATTCTAGCTTGTCTTGCCTCTGTTGAATTGAAAGGCTGCTCCACTGCTGCTTAGAAGTTCACCGCAACGCTCTCTAACCTCTCTTGAAGAAGTCTGGAAATATATTGAGTTCAATGCTTCGCTGAATTCCTTCTCTATGTTGTTTCACACAACTCCTGCTTTCACCGTCTTACGGTCTCACCCGTCTCTTTGTCTTACGATCTCACTGTCTCACGTTTCCGAAGCGTCGTTTCACGTCTCACGGCCTACCCCATGCTTCCAGTCTGTCACGCACGTTCTGGTCTCACGCCCATGTAGTCTCATGCCCCACGACTCACCTATGTGTTTCTCTCTCACCGTCCAGCTGGATTTCTCTCTCCTACCGCCGGATTTCTCTCTCTTCCCACCGGATTTCTCTCTCTTCGCGCCGGATTTCTCTCTCTTCACTGGATTTCTCTTTTCCGTTCACCCACTTGGCCGGATTTCCTCCCTTTTCTGCCAGTGGTCTACTTTTCTTCATCCTGCCGTCCAGCTCCGTCTTGCCGTACCCAGTTTTCTCTCCCATCGACCTGTTTCTCTGTTTTTCCGATCGACTATTTCTCTCTCTACCAACGTCTAGTTGCCGGATCTTTCTCACCCATTACCGATCTGGTCTCATCTCACCCGTTCCAGCTCGGATCTGGTCTCCCCAGTTCCCAATCTGGTCTCGTTTCTCTCTCTTGCCACATCATTCCCTCGCCGACTGGCGATGTGCCGGTGGTCTGTTGTCACGCACGGGTTTCTCTTTCCTTTTTCAATCTGCATTTTCTCTCTCTTCGTCCGTTGGCTAAGTTGTCTCTCTCTCCGTCCGCTCGTTTCAGCTCGATCCGCTTTCACCCATTCACCACTTTCTCTCTCTCCCTCCCGTCCAGCCGTTCACGGCATGTTTAGGCGTGTCGGTAGTCTGCCGATTTTCTCTCCTATCTCCAACGACAGCTATTCTTCGTTTAGTCCAGCCGTCGATCGTCTCCTCCTTCTTTCTCTCTCTCGACGCTACTGTTCACTCAATTCGTCCGTCGGCTGCACTGTTTACTCTCTTCGTCCTTGCCGGTAGTGTTCGTCTGCGTAGGGTTTGGTGTTCTCTTTGGTTGGTCGGTTGTCTAGGTTTTGCTGAATACTCAATATTGCCGACGGTTCTCTCTCTCTCTTCTGTATCGTTTTGCTGTCGCCCCCCTTCACCAGCCGTTTCGATCGTCTCTCTTTTCTACCGATGGTGCCATGTGTCGTGCTGTCTCCTCACCGACCGTCTCGCCGTTATGTCCATTTCTCTCCTATCTCCGACGATAGCCTTTCTCTCTCTTCCAAGCATTTTCTCTCTCTTCGTCAAACGGCTTCACTATGCGGTTACTATTCACTCGATGGCACTGTTCACTCTCTTCGTCCAGTGGTGTTCTTCCGTGTAGGGTTTGGTGTTCTCTTTAGTTGGTCGGTTGTCTAGGTTTTTCTAAATGCTCAATATTGCTGACTCCTTGTTCTTTGTCTTCCAAGACCATTATATACTCTACTCCATGTAACCCTAATAGGTCTTACGTGGTGAATTTACTTTCTTACCCTTCCATGTGGCTTTACTTTCTTGCACACTTAAACCTAATTGACTACAATTACAACCCATACAAGGCTGTGAAAACAACAATCTCCCCCTTTGTAATTGTTGGCAACACTCATAACAAAAGCCACTATGCAGCAGTTTCAACTCCCCCTAAATATGCACTCCCCCTTTCTTAACAGCTCCCCTTTCACTGTTGCTTCTCTCCCCCTTTGCCAACCAATTACAAATTTGAAAAACTCGCAAAGTAGAGATGGAGGATTCACCTGATTTTCAGGCTTAAGGAGGCATTCGCACAGACAGACTCATTCTGTGCTTTTCAAACAGCATTGTGGACAGAGATTTAATTAGATCTTGTGTAGCCTCTTCAACATATTTATGTTCAACTTATGAGAGTAAAGCAGTAGCTCCCACAATTCTTCTTCTTGTTGTAACTCCTGCTGATGGGTCACCTGTGATCTGATTTTCTTGATGAGCACTAGTCCACGTTTTCTTTGGCTTTCTTTCTTGCACAGTCTTAGTTGCAAAAGGATCTCTTTCTTCATCAATCACATACAAATTTCCAGCTGTTCTCTTCCCAGCTGTAACAGTATTGCCTTCTTTACTCTTTACCTAGCAACCTGTTTTTGTGAATAATTACCATATAGTCTTCATTGCATAGTTTGCTGACATATGCTAGATTATATTTGAGTCCTTCAACATGTAGAACATCTTTCAGCTTTCCTCTTCCAATGTTTACTGACCCCTGACCACTGATGTTGAGTGAATCATCATTGCCAAACTTGACTCTGCCTTCTCTTGACTTGTTTAGCTTTGACAATTTACTCTTGTCTCCTATCATGTGTGAAGTGCATCCACTGTCAAGGATCCACTGCTTATCCTTGTAGTCAGTTTTGAGTGCAATTTCAGCTATATTAGCCACCTCTCTTTTTGCTCTATATTCTTTCTTTTGAACTGGCTAGAAGATAGCTTTCTCCTTTTGCTTAGCTTTAACTGCACCGTTTGTTTTCACTGTGCCATTAAGCGTCTTCTCTTGCTTAGGGAGAAGTGTCATGCATCTCTTGGCATTATGGCCATCCTGCCCGCACCTTTCACACTGCTCTAAGTCTGCCAAAATAGCAAACTTGTTCTTTGAAATCACTGGTTTGGGCCTCCACCAACAATCCTTGTCAGTATGTCCTTGCCTTTTACAGTATGTGCAAGAACTCACGACAGGTGTTCTCTTCTGGATTCTGTATTGTCTCCCCCTATATGCAGCATCGTATCTTCTCAAGTTGGAGACATATACTGACCTTCTCCACCAACAGTTACTCGCCTTATGACCCCAAACTCCACAATAAAGGCAATGACCGTTAAACTGCCTCTTCTTGGGTCTAATCACAGCTTGTCTTCTTCTGTTTATTACTTGCTGTGTAGGTAATGTAGCTGGCTTCTTTGCTTGGTGGCTTTCATTTCAGTCACTTTCTTCTCCTTCTTCTGTTCAGTCGTAACCTTTTGTTGGCTGACTTTCTGTTCTTTTTGAGACATAGTAGCTATGGGCTACTGCTCTTTAACCACATACATCTTTTTCCGCCCTGGCTTTGGTTTGATAACTGTCTTTTCTTCTTCAGTTATCTTCACCTGAGTCACAGCCTTCTCTTTCAACTTCTGTGGCAAAGTCTCATTGTTCTTTTCTCTTGTAGAGCTTGTTTTTCCTACCACTTCAAACTTCTGCAAGTTCTCCTCACTCTTTTTGAGTTGTTGCTAAAGTCTCAGCAACTCTATCTCTATTTCTTCAATTGTTGAAGTCCTTGAGCCAAGCTCTACTGTAAGGTCTTCACATATTTTGATCTGTTCTTCAAATCTTCTCTTCAAGTCAATATGTTCAGCCCTTATTTCATCCTTTTGACTTTCAGCTTCCTCAGACTTTGCTTCAACTTGTTTTATATGGGCCTCCAACCTTCTTATGGTTTTGCCCCTTCTGATTATCTCCTTTGAAGTTGCTTCCAACTCAGCTTCAAGATCTGGTTCTTCTTCATTAACCTCCTCTTCCTCTTCAGAGGTTGAACTACCACCTTGAGCTGATGCCATAAAGGTATACTTATCTGATAAGTCTTCATCTTCCTCCTCATCAGCTTCTTTTATCTGACTCACATAACTCTTGAATGAGCCTCTCTTGTTCTTTTATAGGTTGGCAATCTTCTTGCTGGACTTCTTTTATTTGAATGATGGTCTTCTCCATTTTGAATTCGGCTCATCATCACCATCCTCATCTTCATCATTACCATCATCATCTTCATCATCAAGTTTCACTTTGCACTGAGAAGCAAAGTGTCCAGTCTGCCCACAACGATAACATCTCAAGGCCAATTGTCCTTTTCCCTTCTTAGACCCCTTTTTGAATTTCCTAGTGAAATAAGCCAACACTTCACCTTCACTTTCTTCCTCATCACCATCATTATTCTCACTAGATGATTCTTCCTCTTCTCCTATCTTCAAGTGCTTCATAGCTTTGAAAGCTGCATCCTTTGATACCTTCGTTGTTGCAGAGCTTTCAGCTGACTTTATCCCCATCTCATATGCAATGAGATTGCACTGGAGATCATGTAGAGACATAGAATTGAGATCTCTACTCTCCTCTATGGCTGTTACCTTTAAGGCAAATCTCTCAGGCAGAATTCTTAGAATCTTCTTCACAACAGATGAGTCCTTCTTGTTCTTCCCATGACTTCTCAGGTCGTTCACAGCATCAATAACCCTGGTGAAGAACTCTTGGACTGTCTCATTTTTCTGCATTCTAAGAGATTCATATCTCTTCTTAAACACTTGAAGTTTAGCCTCCTTCATTCTGCTATCACCTTCATAGATTTTCTGTAATCTGTCCCATATCTCCTTGGCAGATTTGCAGTCCATAACTTTAGCATACTCAACATCTGTCAATGCTGAAATGATGACGTTTGAGGCCTTCCCATTTATCTCAAACTGCCTTAACTCCTCTGGGGTTGGGTCTTTACTTTCTTCCGGAGCCACAAAACCCTCCTGTACGCATTTCACCACGTTCATGTCCATGGTTGCGAATACCACTTGCATTCTCGCTCTCCATATATGGTAGTTGGTTCCGTTGAAGATTGGAACCTTCTTACTGTAAGTAGTGCTAGTGTTGGTACCGGCTTTCATTTCTCAATATGCTAAACAAGTCAAACTTTTAGATCCCTTCAAACTAGTACACCAAGCTATTAAGCTTCAAACTGGTGAACCTGTGCTCTGATACCAATTGAAGTTCCCAACTTCTCCCTAGGATCTACTAGTTTGTGATACTGAAAGGGGGGTGAATCAGTATCACCACAATTCGCAATTCGTAGGTAAGTGAACAACTTCAATCTCTTCTTAAAAGTGAACTCTTTCTCAGACTCGACTAAGGTAGATCTATTACTACCTACTAATCACAATAGTCCCCAAAGTCACCTTTCAGACACCTTGCCTAATAGACAATACGAATGTTCTTGTTTAGGTCTTCGTTAGGTTATCGGTTGGTTGATACTTTAACTGCGTTCACAACTCAATTCAAAACACAGAACGTAAAGCAAATTAAGGACACACGAGATTTACGTGGTTCCGTCAACGTGACATACATCCACGGTGGTAGGGACTCTCCCTTACCGACACTATCCACTATACTTGTGAATCAGGTTACAATAGATGTCTTTAATTCTCTGCTCCTTTCAATATTGCAATTACTAAGCAAGTACAATACAAAGAGTGTCACTTACTGTGTCTACCCTTCTTCTAGCTTGTCTTGCCCCTGTTGAATTGAAAGGCTGCTCCACTGCCACTTAGAAGTTCACCGCAATGCTCTCTAACTTCTCTTAAAGAAGTCTGGAAATATATTGAGTTCAATGCTTCGCTGAATTCCTTCTCTATGTTGTTTCACACAACTTATGCTTTCACCGTCTTACGGTCTCACCTGTCTCCTTGTCTTACGATCTCACTGTCTCACGTTTCCAAAGCGTCGTTTCACGTCTCACGGCCTACCCCACGCTTCTAGTTTGTCACACACGTTCTAGTCTCACGCTGACGTAGTCTCACGCCCCACGACTCACCTATGCGTTTCTCTCTCACCGTCCAACCGGATTTCTCTCTCCTACCGCTGGATTTCTCTCTCTTCCCACCGAATTTCTATCTCTTCACACCAGATTTCTCTTTTCCGTTCACCCACTTGGCCGGATTTCCTCCCTTTTCTGCCGATGGTCTACTTTTCTTCGTCTTGTCATCCAGCTCCATCTAGCCGTACCCGGTTTTCTCTCCCGTCGACCCGTTTCTCTGTTTTTCCGATCGACTGTTTCTCTCTCTACCCGCCGGATCTCTCTCACCCGTTACCGATCTAGTCTCGTCTCACCCGTTCCAGCTCGGATCTGGTCTCCCCGGTTCCCGACCTTTTTCGATCTGCATTTTCTCTCTCTTCGTCCGTCGGCTGAGTTGTCTCTCTCTTCGTCCACTCGTTTTAGCTCAATCTGGTTTCACCCATTCACCACTTTCTCTCTCTCCCTCCCATCCAGCCGTTCACGGCGTGTTTGGGTGTGTCGGTGGTCTGCCGATTTTCTCTCCTATCTCCGACGACAGCTGTTCTTCGTTCAGTCCGGCCATCGATCATCTCCTCCTTCTTTCTCTCTCTTGACGCTACTGTTCACTCGATTCATCCGTCGACTGCACTATTTACTCTCTTCGTCCTTGCTGGTAGTGTTCGTCCGTGTAGGGTTTGGTGTTCTCTTTGGTTGGTCGGTTGTCTAGGTTTTGCTGAATACTCAATATTACCGACGGTTCTCTCTCTCTCTTCCGTATCGTTCTGCCGTCGCCCCCCTTCACCAACCGTTTCGATCGTCTTTCTTTTCTACCGATGGTGTAGGGTTGCCGTGTGCCATGTCGTCTCCTTGCCAACCGTCTCGCCGTTATGTCTGTTTCTCTCCTATCTCCAACGACGGCCTTTCTCTCTCTTCCAAGCATTTTCTCTCTCTTTGTCCAACGACTTCACTGTGTGGTTACTGTTCACTCGACGGCACTATTCACTCTCTTCGTCCGGTGGTGTTCTTCCGTGTAGGGTTTGGTGTTCTCTTTAGTTGGTCGGTTGTCTAGGTTTTTCTAAATGCTCAATATTGCCGACTCCTTGTTCTTTGTCTTCCAAGACCATTATATACTCTACTCCATGTAACCCTAATAGGTCTTACGTGGTGAATTTACTTTCTTACCCTTCCATGTGGCTTTACTTTCTTGCACACTTAAACCTAGTTGACAATAATTACAACCCATACAAGGCTGTGGAAACAACAAGGTTTATTGGGCTATCAAGAGTTTCAACATGAAGATGGATGAAAGTGAAGAACATAGGAAGTTTTAGAAGAAATTTAAAATAAGGCCTATGAGAGTGCAAGGATTTATAAGGGAAAGATAAAGGCTTTTCATGACAAGATGATTTTTAAGAAAGAGTTTAAAGTTAGTCAAAAAGGTTTTTTATACCATTCATGACTTCGTCTATTTTCAAGAAAGTTGTGTTCTTGTTGGATTGGAGCTTTTGTTGTTATTAGGGTTTTTCCTCACGATACAATTAAAATTTAAAACTTAGTAACTTCTAAAGTGTTCAAGGTGAATGGTCGTAGACATGAGCCTTTCTATAAAGGTTTTTAAGTAGAGAATGTGACAAAATTGGACCTTGAGGATCCAATCTATACTGGTTAAAAAAGGAAGTATTAAGAAGGGTAGACATAGTAAGTGACACTCTTTGTATTGTACTTGCTTAGTAATTGCAATAGTGAAAGGAGTAGAGGATTAAGTCATCCATTGTAACTGAAATTCTCAAGTATAGTGGATAATCTCGGTAAGGGAGAGTCCCGACCACCGTGGATGTACGTCACGTTGACGGAACCATGTAAATCTCGTGTGTCCTTAATTTGCTTTACGTTCTGTGTTTTGAATTGAGTTGTGAACGCAACTAAAGTATCAGCCAACCCATAACCTAACGAAGACCTAAACAAGAACATCCGAATTTTCTATTAGGTAAGGTGTCTGAAAGGTGACTTTGGAGACTATTATGATTAGTAGGTAGCAATAGATCTACCTTAGTCGAGTCTGAGAAAGAGTTCGCTTTTAAGAAAAGGTTGAAGTTGTTCACTTACCTGCGAATTGTGAATTGTGGTGATACTGATTCGCCCCCCCCTCTTAGTATCACAAACTAGTAGATCCTAGGGAGAAATCAGGAACTTCAATCACTTGATTCTATGATTGTATTAACAGATATAAAGATGTTAAGTTATATGACCATGAATCAATAAACCTTGCTATTGTGAGTATATCCTAAGAAAATACACTTAATTTCCCTTTCATCCAAATTTTCCCTTTTGAGTTTAGGAATTCTAACAATTGCTTTGCAACCCTAACATCTTAAGTAATTAAGCTTTGGTTTCCTTTTATTCCAAAACTCATATGGGGTTGTTTTGTTCCTTTTTATTGGAACTTTATTCAAAATGTGACATGTTGTGAATAATGCCTCACCCTAAAATCCATAGCTTAATCCTGAATTTGACAACATAACATTAACCATTTCCATCAATGTTCGATTTTTATGTATACCAACATTATTTTGTTGTAGTGTATAAGGAGCAGTTGTTTGATGAATGATTCTTACAAACTTAAAAAATGCAATGTCATAATATTTGCTTCCTTTATTAGATCATAAGTATTTAATAACAAATTCACATTATAACTCAACTTCAAATTTATATATTTTGAACTTTTTAAGAACTTTATTTTAGTATACAATAAATAAACATGGCAAAATCTAAAGTAATCATTAATAAATGTCACAAAATGTCTCTTTCCTTTTATTGTTAGGGTGTTATGCGAATCACATACATCACTATAAATTAATTCTAACATACTTGAAGATCTTTAAATGCTTAAAAATGCACTTCTTGTTATTTTTGTTAACATACAAGTTGTGCATTTATCTTTAAATGTACCAAAATATGGCTGTAGTTTTAATTTAATCATACCTTATAATCTTCTAAAATTTATATGACCTAATATATTATACCATAAAGAAGAATGCTTAACAATATAAGTAAAAACATTATTATTATTGATATTAAGTTTGAACATTCCATCACATAAGTAACCTTTTCCCACAAATATGCCTCTTTTTGAGAAAACAAAGTTATTTGCCTTAAATATAAGTTTAACCCATATTTGTTTAAAAGACTACCTGAAACCAAATATTTTCTAATTTTCGGAACATAAAATACATTTGTAAGAGTAATGACACTCCCAAAAGTGAATTGCAATTCTACTTCTCCAATTCGTATAATAGGAACTATAGTAGAATTTTTCATGTATACTATAGTACCATCAATTATTGGTGTCAATTCTTTGAAGAATTTTTGTTTTTGCAAACATATCGAGCAACTTTAAAATCAATCCACCAAGTATTGTTATCTGCTACTAAGTTGATCTTTATAATCATAACAACCAATTTCTCATTTGTTGCTCTAGTAAAAGCTTGCCTTTTCTTTCCCTTTTTGAAAAGTTGACACTCATATTTATAGTGTCTTTTCTTATGACAAAAATAATATTTTCCATTTGTCTTCTGCCTTTTATGTTGCCTTTTGTCATCATTGGATTGATTCTTTCTCTTATTAAGGAACTTGCTGGATTATTCATCTTTAACTACATGCATTATTGAAAAATGAGAGACTTACTCTTTGTTTTCTTCTTGTGTATGAAACTCTTTTTTTACATAAAGATAATTAGTAAGTTTTTCAAGAGAAATATCTTCTACTTTGTGCTTTAATCTTTTCTTAAAATCTTTCCATGAATGAGGTAATTTGTCTATTATTGAACTCATAATAATAGTTTCATCAATAAATATCTTGTATTGTGAAAAGTGATCAAGTATTCTCTTAATTTTAGCAAATTATTCTATTATTGGTCTACTATTAAGCATTTTATAATTATTGAATTTAGAGATAAGAAATTTCTTAATTGTTGTATTTTCTTGCATGTATTTCGTTTTTAATTTTTCCCATAGTTCCTTTGCAGTTTGACAAATGTAGTAGACATCAAATATTGACTCGCTCATTACGTTCAAGATGTGTCCTTTACATATCTCATCATCTGTCTCCCATTTTTATCTCTTCCTGGTATTGACAATAGTCTCATTTTCTGACTGCTTTAGTCTTGTTTAAGACCATAAGTTACTTGTAATGACACTAACAAAAAGTAAATTTCCTCTATTGAATCTTACTAATTTTATACAATTAAAAACTAACTCTTTCAATATATCAGCCATAGTATGAGAAAATTTTGCCTTAAAATTATTTATGAAAAAATAAGGTTATATTAGAAATTGAAAGAAATTACTTTAAGTTGTGTGTCTGATTCCCTCACAAATTAAAATGAAGTACATTTGACTATAGATTGCACAACTAAAATCAAGTACTTGAGAAGTTAATGTATTTTTAAAATTGCTTTTTAATTTGTCTATAATATTTCTATAGTAATATTATAAACAATAAAATTTTTGATAGAATAAAGGAAGATTAAAAGAAGGAAAGAAAATTTTCATATAAAAAAAGTGGTAGATATTTGGTATTTAAAAATCATTTTGATCCAACAATTAAAAGATATGACTATTTAAATAAATGGTTCTACTTAAAATAATTATTTGTGTAACAGTGACAACTTTTAGGTTTAGGTACCAAGTTTCCATTTCTTCCTTTTTTTTCATTTTGCAAATGCAATGTCTAACTCTTTAGCCTCCATCAATTTCCGTGGTTTCCATACCAATTTCATTGTATTTAGGAAAGCTCGTGCATTAAAAGGCTTATCCATCTAGAGGGTTCCCAATAAACAATACAAGGTGTTTGTCTCTTCCTCATCTTCAAAGCTA
>CM038606.1:4897627-4995686 GCA_021533255.1 Ceriops tagal | reverse complement strand
TAATTATCTCGACGGCACCATCCTTCCCAGCCTGGGAAATCTCAGTTATAACAAAATCAGCGGTCTCATTCCTCAAAAATTGGGAAGTTTGGAGCGGTTGGATCTCAGCCTTAATTGGCTCAGCGGGCCAATTCCTTTGTCTCTGTGCCAATTGACCAATTTGACCCACCTTTGGCTCAGTTCAAATCTTTTAGAAGGTCCCATACCAAGAACGGTTGGAAATTTGACTACTCTTACTCATCTTAACCTTGCTCATAACAGAATTTCGGGCAAAATTCCAATTGAAATAGGTGAGCTTCTTTATCTTAACTTTTTAGACATCAGTCATAACAAGCTCACCGGACCAATTCCTTCGTCTCTATGCCAATTGACCAATTTAACCGACCTTTGGCTCAGCTCAAATCTTTTAGAAGGTCCTATACCAAGAGTGGTTGGAAATTTGACTGTTCTGACTTATCTTGACCTTTCCGATAACAAAATTTCTGGCACAATTCCAACTGAAATAGGTGAGCTTCTCTATCTTAGCTTTTAGACATCAGTCATAACAACCTCACCGGACCAATTCCTTCGTCTTTATGCCAATTGACCAATTTGACCGACCTTTGGCTCAACTCAAATCTTTTAGAAGGTCCTATACCAACAGTGGTTGAAAATTTGACTGCTCTGACTTATCTTGACCTTTTTGATAACAAAATTTCCGACACAATTCCAACTGAAATAGGTGAGCTTCTCTATCTTAACTATTTATACATCAGTCATAACAACCTCACTGGACCAATTCCTTCGTCTCTATTCCAAATGACCAATTTGACCACCCTTTGGCTCAGTTCAAATCTTTTAGAAGGTCTTATACCAAGAGTAGTTGGAAATTTGACTGCTCTGACTTATCTTGACCTTTCCGATAACAGAATTTCTGGCACAATTCCAACTGAAATAGGTGAGCTTCTCTATCTTAACTATTTAGACATCAGTCATAACAACCTCACCGGACCAATTCCTTCATCTCTATTCCAATTAACCAATTTGACCTACCTTTGGTTCGGTTCAAATCTTTTAGAAGGTCCCATACCAAAAGCAGTTGAAAATTTGACTTTTCTGACTCATCTTGACTTTTCCCATAACAGAATGAGTGGATCCATTCCTTCTGAAAGTTATGACTCTAAGGAAATTAACCTATCTGAATCTAAGCTTCAATAATCTATCTAGCACCATCCCCAATACTTCTTCTTACTCTTTTGAGGTTTATTTTAACAATAATTCTCTAAGAGGTCACATTTCGTGTAAATTAAGGTTTCTACCGCCTTCTAGATTTGTTGGTAATAGGGATTTGTTCATTCAGGAACTACATGTCAAATGCTATCAAACCTCATCAATCTTTGCCCCCATGCCCGCAAAAAGAAGTAAAGGTGTTGAACAATACTTGAGAGTATACCTTCCCATTTTCCTTGCACCCTTGATAATCCTTGGAAGCATATACCTCTTCTTTCGCCTTTGCCAGAAAAAGAATTCCCAACGAGAGGCAAAAGCATTGATGAATGGAGACTTATTCTCTGTATGGAATTACGATGGCAAAATTGCGTTTGAAGACATTATTAAAGCAACTGAGGACTTTGACATCAGGTATTGTATTGGGACTGGTGGTTATGGTAGTGTTTACAAGGCACAACTTCCAACTGGCAAAGTAGTTGCCTTGAAGAAACTTCACCGATTAGAAGCAGAGGAGCCTGTTTTTGACAAATGTTTCAGGAACGAGGTCAAAATGCTCACAGAAGTCCACCACAAGAACATTGTCAGACTTCATGGATTCTGCTTGCACAAACGTTCCATGTTTCTCATTTATCAGTACATGGAAAGGGGAAGCTTGCTCTATGCTCTAAAAAATGATATTCTAGCCGTGGAATTGGACTGGACCAAAAGGTTCAACATCATCAAAAGCATTTCCTTTGCTTTATCTTACTTGCATCATGATTGCAACCCGCCAATTCTTCACAGGGACATTTCAAGCAGCAACATCCTCTTGAACTCTGAGTTGGATGCTTTTGTATCCGACTTTGGCACCGCTAGATTTCTTTATTCGGATTCATCCAATCAAACTGTCCTTGCCGGCACTCATGGTTATATTGCTCCAGGTTAGCATTTCTTCTTCTGACACTAACTAGACTTCTGATGCCTTTAGAATGCAAGGTTCAAATTAACAATATTGAATCCTGTATATGAAGGCTTTTTCTATTGTTTCAATTTGTTGACTATTTATCTGGCAAGACAGAGTAATGTGGTATTTAATAATGGGCTTTTCTTTTGTTTAATTTTCCTGAATTCAGAGCTTGCTTACACCATGACCCTAAACCAAAAATGCGATGTTTATAGCTTTGGCGTTGTGGCTCTAGAAACCATGATGGGAAGGCATCCTGGAGAACTGCTTTCGTCTTTAACGCGACCATGGTATCAAGAAATGATGTTAAAAGATGTGCTGGATCCACGTCCCTCGCCACCCCGCAATCGTCTGGTTGATGAGAACGTGGTTCTTGTAGTCACATTGGCTTTAGCATGCCTATGTTTGAACCCAAAACTGCGGCCAACAATGCAAAATGTCTGCCGGGAACTTGTTGTTCGCCGCCCACCACTGCCCCTTTCTTTGCATGCAATATCACTGCAGCATCTGATGAATCAGGAAATATATAGGGTGGATCAAAACTAGAAAGAAAAGGCATCTTATAAGTAGAGTGGAGGATGTGAGTAAATTTATACTACTAGACCTCTACACAGTGTTAAAGTAGAGTGATGAAAATTATGAATATGTCATAAATGGTTGTGCTATGTCTATATTAGGGTAACTTGCATGATTTTTTTTTTCCTCAAAGCCCAAGCATAAGGTAAAGTAGCAAAATAATGATGGCATTTTCTATATAGGATTTTGAACAAGGAAATTATAAGGTTTTCTACCTTGCATATAAAAATATTTTTATTTATTGTAGCAAAATAATCAAGAAAGCACTTACTCTATTAAGGATGGAGCGTCACGCTAGCTTTGCAATGAGGAGGTTGATCTCCTTGCACGGAGCAATAAGAAAATCAAAACTATCACAAACTGTCATGTACATTAAGAGCTTTTGTTCCCTATGACTCCTAGAATAGAGCTAACGGTATGCAGGATGTGGGTTAAAGAAGGGGTTACTTCTTAGGCCAAGGCTGATGCAGAATATGTAGCTGACTTTTTTTCGCAGTACAAAGACAAAGGGATCAAATTACAACTAGAAATTTTCTAGTTTAATGCTACATAGGGAAGAACAATACCAAAAGAAGACCAAAAAGGACAAAGTGGTTCAATTTTATTAGATTAACATCTTTATTATATATGGAGATTTTAATTAGTACATTATAACAAATTTAAGCCAAATTCTAGTACATTGTAAATACAAATTCAAACTAATTCAAAGTTAATTTTCAAGATTATGAAAGAAAGATGTCAATAACCTTGATTATCTATTCTCTCAATTATATTTGAAATTGTAATATAAGATTATATTATAATAAAATAAGCTTAGATAACTTTTAACAAAAGATTGACAACCTTTTGTTTAGGTTGAAGGGTTTTTTTGAGATTACAAAAGAAGACTAATTATTACAACAAATTAGTATGACTCTAGTTTGTTCTAGATTCAAATCAAAGAGTAGTTTTCTTATTCAAATGACATAGTTTATAGTTGATATAGCAACTATATACTCTGTTTTTATTGTTGACTGAGCAATAAAAGATTGTTTCTTTGAGTTTTAGTTAAAAACCTAACTCCAAAGGTAAATGCGTAGCCTAAGGTGCTCCTCCTATTCTCTAAAGATCTAATTCAATTACACTATATATACCCTGTAAGATATACTCATTAGTCCTCTTGTATAAAATCCCTAGGTTTACTATCCTTTAGATATTTCTCAAAATCTTTTTTGCTGCCTTATAAAGTAACTTACTAGAATAATGCATGAACTTAGAAAAAAGACTTACATCATTCATAATATCTAGCCTAGTAATTGAAAAGTACAATAAACACCCTATAAAACTCTTGTATGTAATAGCATTAATTATCTTAACTCCATTCTCCTTTTATAACCTTTCACCAATTGCTAAAGGTATAAAAGTGCTTTTATAATTGATTATCGAAAACTTCTTAAAGATCTTGTTAGCATATTTGGACAGGTATACAAAAATTTCATGGTTAAATTGTTTCAATTCCAATCCAAGAAAGAAAGACATCTTAATAAGATCAGTCATATTAAAGACTAGCTTTATCTTAATTTTATAATTTTGAACAAGCTCAGCAGTTACTAATGATGAGTAAATCATTAATATATGAGGAAATAAATGAAACTTAATCTCCTTATAACATGATGTATAAGCTATCTTGAAATTTAGTCCTCTTAAATCTAAAGTTTAATAAATGATTATTAATCTTATTATACTAAGCTCTAAGCCTTATTTTAGACTATATAGTGCTTTTCTAAGTAAATACACCTTATTTTCCTCGTCATTTTTGGTGAAGCTACAATGTTGTTCTAGAAAAATTTCTTCCTAAAGAAAGCCAATAAGAAAGGAAAATTTTACATCAGTTGGTGCACTCTCCTACCCTTATAAATAGGAAGTATAAGAAGCAATTCAATAGTGTCCATCCTAGCTGCTTATGCAAAAATTTCACAATAATCAATTCCATATTCCAATAGCAAGCCTTCCTTTAACCTTATTAGTAGTCTCATTATAGTTATACTTGGTTCTAAATATTTATATCACACCAATTATAGATTTCTTATCCATTTTAGAAACTGATTCTCAAGTTAGATTTTTTTAATGGATTATATTTCCTTTTGCATTACTTTACTTTAATTGGTTATATTTAAGGCTTCTTTATAATTTGCAGTAATTAAAATAGCTTCATTTGCTCCGAGGAGAGTAGAGATCTCAATTCTATGTCTCTGCATGATCTCCAGTGTAATCTCATTGCATATGAGATGAGAATAAAGTCAACTGAGAGTTCCTCAACAACGAAGGTATCAAAGGAGGCAGCTTTCAAAGCTATGAAACACTTGAAGATAAACAAAGAGGAAGAATCATCCAGTGAGGATGATGATAATGATGAGGAAGAAAGTGAAGGGGAAGTGTTAGCATACTTCACAAGGATGTTCAAAAAGGGGTCTAAAAAGGGAAAAGGACAGTTGTCCTTGAGATGTTATCATTGTGGGCAGACTGGACACTTTGCTTCTCAGTATAAAGTGAAACTTGATGATGAAGATGAGGATGGTGATGATGAGCAGAATTCAAGATAGAGAAGATCATCATTCAAATCAAAGAAGTCCAACAAGAAGACTACCAACCCACAGAAGAAGAAGAGAGCCTCATTTAAGAGCTATGTGAGTCAAATAAAAGAAGTTGATGAGGAGGAAGATGAAGACTCATCAAATGAGCATGTCTTTATGTTATTAGTACAAAGTGGTAGCTTAACCTCTGAAGAGGAAGAGGAGGTTGATGAAGAAGAGACAGATCTTGAAGCTAAGTTAGAAGTAGCTTTAAAGGAGATAATCAAAAGGGGCAAAACCATAAAAAGGTTAGACGCTCACATAAAACAAGTTGAAGCAAAGTCTGAGGAAGCTGAAAGTCAAAAGGATGAAATAAAGACTGAACATATTGACTTAAAAAGAAAATTTGAAGAACAGATCAAAATATGTGAAGACCTTACTATAGAGCTTGACTCAAGGACTTCAACAATGGATGAAATGGAGATAGAGTTACTGAGACTTTAGCAACAACTCAAAAAGAGTGAGGAGAACTTGCAGAAGCTTGAAGTGGTAGGAGAAACAAGCTCTATAAGAGAAAAGAAGAATGAAACTTTGCCACAGAAGTTGAAAGAGAAGGCTGTGACTCAGGTGAAGATAATTGAAGAAGAGAAGATAGTTATCAAACCAAAGATAGGGCCAAAAAGGATGTATGTGGTTAAAGAGCAACAACCCATAGCTACTACATCTTAGAAAGAAAAGGAAGTCAGCCAGCCAAGGGCAATGGCTGAACAGAAGAAGGAGAAGAAGGTGGCTGAAATGAAAACCACACAAGCAAAGAAGCCAGCAACTTTGCCTACACAACAAGTAATGAATAGAAGAAAACAAGTTGTGAGTAGACCCAAGAAGAGGCAGTTTCAAGGTCATTATCTTTATTGTGGAGTTTGGGGTCATAAGGCGAGTAACTGTTGATGAAGAAGGCCAGTATTTGTCCCTAACTTGAGAATATACGATGTTGCATACAGGGGGAGACAATACAGAATTCAAAAGAGAACACCTATCGTGAGTTCTTACACATACTATAAAAGGCAAGGACACACTGATAAGGATTGTTGGTGGAGGCCCAGATCAGTGGTTTCAAAGAACAAGTTTGCTGTATTGGCAGACTTGGAGCAGTATGAAAGGTGCGGATAGGATGGCCATAATGCCAAGAGATGCATGACACTTCTCCCTGAGCAAGAGAAGGCACTCAACGGCACAATAAAAACAAGCAGTACAATCAAAGTTGAGAAAAAGGAGAAAGCTATCTTCAAGCTAGTTCAAAAAAAGGAATATAAAGCATAAAGGGAGGTGGCTAATATAGCTAAAATTGCACTCAAAGTTGATTGCAAGGATAAGCAGTGGATCCTTGATAGTGGATGCACTTCGCACATGACGGGAGACAAGAGTAAATTATCAACACTAAACAAATCAAGAGAAGGCAGAGTCAAGTTTGGCAATGATGATTCACTCAACATCAGTGGTCAGGGGTCAGTGAATATTGGAAAAGAAAAACTGAAAGATGTTCTACACGTTGAAGGACTCAGATATAATCTAGCATCTGTCAGCCAACTATGCAATGACGACCACAAAGTAATATTCACAAAAACAAGTTGCTAGGTAAAGAGTAAAGAAAGCAATACCATTACGGCTGGGAAGAGAACAGCTGGAAATTTGTATATGATTGATAAAGAAAGAGATCTTCTTGCAATTAAGACGGTGCAAGAAAGAAAGCCAAAGAAAACGTGGACTAGTGCTTATTAAGAAAATCAGATCGTAGATGACCCATCAGCAGAAGTTACAACAAAAAGAAGAATTGTGGGAGGTACTGCTTTACTCTCGCAAGTTGAACTAAATCTATTAAAGAGGCTACATAAGATCTAACTAAATCTTTGTCTACAAAGCTATTTGAAAAGCACAGATTGAGTCTATCTGTGCAAATGTCTCCTCAAGCCTGAAAATCAGGTGAATCCTCCATCTCCACTTTGCGAGTTTTTCAGATTTGTAATTGCTTGGCAAAAGGGGAGAGAAGCAACAGTGTAGGGGGAGCTGTTAAGAAAGGGGGAGTGCATATTTAGGGGAGTTAAAACTACTACATAGTGGCTTTTGTTATGAGTGTTGTCAACAATTACAAAGGGAAAGATTGTTGTTCCCACAACCTTGTATGGGTTGTAATTGTTGTCAACTAGGTTTAAGTGTGCAAGAAAGTAAAGCCACATGGAAGGGCAAGAAGGTAAATCCACATGGAAGGACAAAAACGTAAATTCGCTGCGTAAGCCCTATTAGGGTTTCATAGAAGAGAGTATATAAAGACCTTGGAAGACAAAATTAGGGTAAGGCTAATACAATTGAATACACAGCAAAACACAAAACCCTACACGAAAAAAACACCACCTGCAAAAGAGAGAGAAAACCTAACCTTAGGAGAGAGAGAAAGTGGTGAACGACCGAAAAGGGGCTGGACAGCAGGCCAAAGAAGAGCCACCACCGACCGGAGGAGAAAACCAGCATAACAGAACAAAGGAAGAGAGAGAAATCTGGCAGTGAGAGAGAGAAATCCGACTGGACAACAAGAGTGAGAAAGCCGTCGAGAAAAGAAAAAGAGAAAACAATGATTGACCAAATCAAAGTAGAGCGGCAGAAAGAGAAACTCGACAGCCAAAAACAGAAGGTCGGCAAAACAAGGAACGAAGAATGGCTAAGTGAAAAAGGGAGAGAGAAACTCGACAGCCAAACAGGGAAAGGAGACAAAGAGGTGAATGGCCAAGTGGGTGAACGAAAAAGAGACGATACGGCCAAAATTAGATTCGACTGGACGGTGAGATAGATCCGGCTAGACAGTGAGAGAGATCCAGCTGAACGAAGAGAGAGAAACCATCGACAGAATCGAGAGAGAGAGAGAGAGAGAGAGATGAACGAAGAGAAAGACACCACCGGAAGAGCAAACAGCAGATCTGCGTTGGCGTGAGACAAACGGACAACACGACAAAGGAGATAAAACCGCCTGAAAGAGAGAAAACCAGAGACAGAAAAAGAAAGAGCCAATGCTAAAACAAAGGGGTGGACGGCTGATGAACAATGATCGGCAGAAAAGGGAAAAAAAAATCTGATATGGCCAAAAGAGATGTGAAACGGACAAGGGAAAACCAGAAACATATGTGAGGCGAGCCGTGAGATAGTGAGATCATGGGGTAAGGAGACGGGTGAGACCGTGAGACCGTGAAAGCAGGAGTTATGTGATACAACGTAGAAAAGAACTTCGGCGAAGCATTGAAAGAACTCAACGTATTTCTAGACTTCTTCAAGAGGTTAAAGAGCGTTGCGCTGAACTTCTAAGTAGCAGTGGAACAGCCTTTCAATTCAACAAAGACAAGACAAAGTAGAAGAAAGGTAAACACAGTAAGTGACACTCTTTGTATTGTACTTGCTTAGTAATTGCAATAATGAAAGGAGCAGAGGATTAAGACATCCATTGTAACTTGAATTCTTAAGTATAGTGGATAGTCTCAGTAAGGGAGAGTCCCTACCACCGTGGATGTACGTCACATTGACGGAACCACGTAAATCTCGTGTGTCCTTAATTTGCTTTACGTTCTGTGTTTTGAATTGAGTTGTAAACACAACTAAAGTATCAGCCAACCCATAACCTAACGAAGACCTAAACAAGAACATCTGTATTATCTATTAGGCAAGGTGTCTAAAAGGTGACTTTGGGGACTATTGTAATTAGTAGATAGCAATAGATTACCTTAGTCGAGTCTAAGAAAGAGTTTGCTTTTAAGAAGAGGTTGAAGTTGTTCACTTACCTGCAAATTGCAAATTATGGTGATATTGATTCACCCCCCCTCTCAGTATCACAAACTGGTAGATCTTAGGGAAAAGTTAGGAACTTCAACGTATATAGTAAGTACAAGAAAGCCCTAAGATACTCCTAAAAACTCTTATGAATTCTTATGGTTACCAAAACTTATTTCCTTAATTGTAACAAAATTCCTATAATAAGTTTTAAATTAATTTTTAAATAGTTATATTTTGAATTAAGGTTTGCCTTCTTCATCAAAGTTGTATTTCTCTTCTTCAATTTTCCAACACATTTAGTTATACCTGAAAGAAAGATTTAGAACTTAATTTATTAGATAAAATCTAAGACTAACTTAGTCTAACCTATAACAAATTCTATCATAACTTGTTAGTTATTACTTGACCATTAAACCACTGATCTAAACTTAAATGTCTTTATAACAATTGTATGTCTAAATGTGAACTTCGATTATGTTATTGAATCACCCAATTTAGAAATCTAAAACTTAAGTTATATCCATTCAATATTTAGTACTCAAACGAGAATTCTACTTCAACTAGAATTTGAACTCTCGTTTTTTACCCTATATTTGAAGTAATATCTCAAAGTCTAACCAAACTCAAATTTAGCCTCACAACCCCAATTTAGAAAATTTAAAATGTTTACTATAACTTTATTAAGGACCACTTTTCTAATTTAAAACTTTAAGTCTATGAATATAAAATAAGTAATAAAAGTCAAAATGATAAAATGTTAAAAGTTTTCTTACTAAAAGTATAATTTCTTAAAACTCCCCTAAATTTACCTAAATCACAAAATATATTCTAATCAATTTAAATAAATATAAAACTTATTAAAAATAACAAAATATAAAAGAAAATAAATAAATAAATTCTCCCCATTAAATTCACTCACACTTAGTTTTTGAACATTCTTTAGCAAAACAAAATTAAAGTTAAAAGAATAGTAAATCACACACTAGTCATACCTCAGAATATTATTGTAATTCACAAACTAATTATTTTTAATTAGCAACTAATATGCACACCTAACTTAAAAATGCAACAATGTCAAATACTCAACTTTCTCTCTCTCTCTTTATTATAATTACTTTTAATTAATTAATGCAAGTCTTACAACTAATATGATCAAGTCATGTATAGTTCACAGATTAACCATTCCTCTTTATTACCACAAATCAAGAAGCAAACTAAGGTGCCTTTTATTAAGGTAGAAAAGTAAAACTAATATTTTTCCTTAAAACATACCCAAAAATTAGAAAACATACATCGAGGTGTTTTGCAAAATCATGTTCAAGTCACTATTTAAAAGTGAATGTCAACATTTTTAGTGAAGTAACCCTAGTTACTTCACTACTTCAATAGTAAAGTAAATTTTCAATTTTGCTTTTCTTTTCTTTTTTTAATACCTTATTTATTTAAACCTAAGCTTATGAGTAACTTAGAAAGAATATTTCAAGATAAACCATACACTACTTAACCATGTTTCATTACAAAATGCACATAATTTCTCAAAAAAATTATTTCAATTAAGTATTAAATAATCAAACACACTTACCACTATTTTACAAAACATTACTAATATTTTAAGTTAAGTAATATATCACAAAATAAACTAATTTCATACTTATAGATTACAAGGCATTCTAATGCATAATTAACATATAATCACTATTTCACAAAAACTAAAAAAAAAATTACCTAAAGCTCTCCCCCACACTTAAAACTTAAAACTTTCATTGTCCTCAATGTAAGGCCAAATGTAATAGAAAGTTGTTTAGAACATAAATAAAAAGAAAGGTAATGAAATCAAATTTGAATGATGTTTAGGTCGCCTCCCAAATAGTATCTTTATTTAACATTGAAAATCCAAAAACATACTTCTTAAGTTAACATAGATGGGATCCTTCAACTTTATCACCTTAACATTTTGCACCTAAAAACCTTCACAAAAAAGTTTGAAACTATGACCATCCACCTTAAATACCTTTTTTGTTTGTAAACTCCTCATTTCAACTATATCATGACAAAAAACATTAGTAATAACAAAGCTTGTCGCCTAATTCAACTAAAATTTCCTTCAAAAATAGTCACTGTAATAAAAAACTCTAAAAACACACAACTTCACATATAAAGCTATGAACATAAACACTATAATAAATTTAATAAAACTATGAACAAAAACATAATGAAACTATTAATAGAAAATACTACTTGGTAATAGCACTAAATTTTTAATAACTATTGTCACAATTATAAAAATTTATTACCTTATTATTGATCATGTAATGATAGATAATGTGAATAAGGATCGATCCCATAAAAAATATTATTAATTCAACTTTAAATAAACAAAATCTAAAGTCGCTAATATGAAGGAAGAATAATTCGAATTATAACTTTATGCTAATTTAAGTAAACAAATTACAACAAGGTCTTTAAGGTTATATACTAGCATCCTTAAAAATTTGAAAAATAGATTAATTCAAGTACTAATCACAAAAGGTTAGATAATTTAACTTACATTGAGTTATTCATAACAATAAGAAAAAATGTTAACTATAATTTCTTGCAATTAATTGCTACTTAGTGATTATGAATATGGTAAATACAAATCACAATTTCTAATTTTAGCAATCGATTATTATTTGATCAATTCAATAATTTTAAACAAATTAAATGAATAAGTAATCATTCAATAATTTAATCAAAACAACTCAAACAATTCCAATAAAAAGTAAAACAACATAACCAAATAATCTATTCTATTAAAATACCAAACATTTTGAAATTTTGCAAAACTATTGAAAAACCTTAGCTATATATATTTACAAACTGAATTCTTCTAAGGCTATCTTCCACCCTTCTTATGTTCATGTTCCTTTCTTTTTAGTAGTTGAAATGAACATAATTTCTATCCTAAAGAATGTACATAACAATTATAAGGAAACCCTAAACACTCCTAAAAACTCTCTTAAATTTTCAAGGTTACAATGAACTTATTTCCTTAACTATAATAAAATTCTTATAACAAATTCCATACCTTTTTTATCAAATTCATAGTCCTCTTTTTTAGCTTTTTAATGCATTTAGTTTTTCCTAAAACAAAGTCTAAAGTCCAACTTATGAGCTAAAAATTGAAACTGACTCAGTTCAGCCTGTTATAGATTTTACAATAAGTTTTTAGCTATTTTTAGACTATTGAAAAATGGATTTAAGCTTAGGTATCCTCATAATGATTATATGCCTAAATGTAAGCTTCAATTTGTTGGCAAATAAGACAAGTCCACAAATAAGCCTCAACATCATCTTGCATTTGCGATCAATAATAGCTTTGTTAAATAAAAGTAAGGGTTTATACCATACTTGGGTGACCAGCCCATAAGGAATCATGACACTCCTTGAGAATTTCTTTTCATAAGTTTCTCCACTTAAGCACGAAGACTCAATTGTTAGTCATCATAAGAACCCCATCGTTCAACCAAATCATCGAGTCCTTCCCATTTTAACCAACTTTAGTAAATTCTTAGCCAAATTGTCTTATGACATGTCTTCCTTAATTCGCTCAAGGAAATTACTCTTTAATGCATTGGTAAATAAAGCAACTAGTTTTGCCTTTTGACTTAGCGCATCAGTAACAACATTAACTTTGCCTCGCTTATATTATAGCTTGTAGTCAAATTCAACCAAGAAATCTTGCTAACGAGCTTACTTAGGCATGAGCTTCTTTTGTGATTGAAAGTAACTTGTGGCGGCATTATCTATCATGATCATAAACTAGCTTCCAAGCAAATAATGCCTTCATGTGCATAGACAATGGATTATGGCAGTCATCTCCTTGTTTTGGATGGTGTGCCGCCTTTCCATATCATTTTATTTGTAACTTTTAGAGGCAATGGGATGCCTATCTTGCATCAAGACTCCCCCAATGGCAAAGTCAAATGCATTTATGTGAACTTTAAATGTCTTGATAATCAGGTAACATTATGACAAGTTCTTTGGAGATTATATGTTTTAATCTCTCAAAGGAAACTTGACATTCTTTCAACCAATGCCATATGTTGTTCTTCTTAAGTAGGTTAGTCAATGGAGCGATTATGGCAGAATACCCCTTGATAAACTAATAATAATAGTTAACTAGCCTAAAGAATGATCACAATTCAGGGACCTTCGTTGGAGGATCCCACTTTTGAATAGGTTGGACCTTTGCTAAATCCATCATGAGCTTACCATCCTTGATCTCGTGACCAAAGAACTCCACCTCCTATTTAACAAAAAAGCACTTCTCCTTCTTGACATACAACTTATTTTTGCGAAGAACTTGGAAGATTTGTTTAAGGTGATCTTTATGCTCCTCAAGAGTGTTGCTATAAACCACAATATCATCGAAGTAAACTACCACAAACTTGTTAAGGAAAAGATACAGTACCTTATTCATAAGTGTGTAAAAAGTAACAAGTACATTAGTGAAACCAAAAGGCATGACTTAAAACTCGAAAGCTCCATAACGCATCACATAAATTGTCTTTGGTTCATCACCACAAGCAATGAGAACTTGGTAGTACCCAAACCTCAAGTCCAACTTTGTAAAATACATTGTCTTCCCTAATTGATCAAAGAGGTCAGCTATCAAAGGTATTAGGTACTTGTTCTTGATGGTGACCTTGTTCAAGGCTCAATAATGTATGCAAATTTGCAACAATCCATCCTTTTTCTTTTGGAAGAAGACTAAAGCACCATAAGGGGCTTGTGAAGATTGAATGTAGCCTGAGTATGGTAGATCTTAGAGCTATTTCCTTAGTTCTGTTCAGAGGTGTCATGCGATAAATGACCATGGCAGGGGACTTAACACCAGGTTTTAACTTGATGTGATGATCCACATCTCGTTTAAAAGGAAGTTTCTTAGGTAATTTCGAAGGCATTACATCCTTGAATTCATCAAGGACAGTTTGGATAGGTAGAACAAATATATATATAAATAGAGAAAGAGAGATTGTTGGGGTGTGTTTGGACGTAAACATGATAAGTTAGTATATTATTATATTGTTTATGATAGAATAAGTAATTACCAATTTTTATATTAAAAATTGCCTTAAATAGAATAGTTTATATAAGTTTAAATATTAATATTATCTTTATAAACATTAGATAATTTTTTCTAAAAAAATCATTAAATAAAATTTTTCAATTTATAAAACTTTTTATTTTGCATTTTCTCACTATCTTTCTCCAATTATCTTTTCTATCTGCCTCTTTCTTTCATCTTTCTTATTCTTTTCTATTTTTTCATCTTTTTTTTATCTCTCCTCTCTCTCTTCAATCTCTTCATCTCTCTCTATTCTATGTCTCTCCCTCACTCTCTCTATTCAATCTCTTTCTTCCTCTCTTTAATTTCTCCTTTCTCTTTTTAATCTCTCTACCTTTTTCTTTATATGTCTTTTTTATCTCTTTATCTCTTTCTCTCTTATTCTATCTTTATATTTTCCTTTTATCTCTCTTCTTCTCTCTATCTCTATTCTTATCTGCCTCTCTCTCTTTTTCATCTTTATCTCTCATTCACTTTATTTTTTGTCATCCATGCTTTATTTACAATCTCTTTATCTCTCTTTCATTTCTCCTTCTCCATTCCTTGATCTCTCACCCTTTCTCTTGTTTCTCTCTCATCCTCCCTTTATCTTAATTTCTCTTTTTCATATCTCTCTATCTCTTCCATTTGTTTGTCTCTTTCTTTGCCTCTCATCTTTTGCTCTCTTTGTCAAAAGGAAGATATTCTTATCTTTGTAAAAAATGACTTATGATTAATATAATTATGAGTCATTTTCATACTTTTAACTATTAACTACATTAAGTATAAAAATTAGAGATAGAAAGAAATGAAAAAGAGAGAGAAAAGATAAAGAGATAAAAAAAAAAGATATTTATAAGAAAGAAAGAGAGAAAGAGAGAGGGAGGGACAAAGGATAGAAGAGAGAGCATGAGAGAAATAAGATAGAAGGAAAGAAATAGAATTAATAAGAAAGGAGGTGGAAGTGAAAAAGGAGAAAGAGATAGAAAATAGATAGATAAGAGTAAGGGATAAAGATAAATAAGAAGGAGAGAGGAGTGGTAGTGACAATGGTGATGGTGGTTGTCGTGGTAACAATAATAATGACAATGTTTTTAATAGTTACAATTGTTGACCCCATCTTTGATGACTAATGTTGGATTTGTTGTCAATAGTATCTTATAGATTTGTCTTTATTGATTTCATATTATGAGTACCTTTGAGATGTGTTTATTGCATTTACAAAGTGTTGGCAATATTAGCCAATGAGTAGCATGTTAAGACAAAGACCAAGGAAATTGCTTAAGATCTAGTAATGCAGGATGTGGCCTACCCACAAGTGCAATTTGTATCCATTAAGGAGATTTATGAAAGCATTATGAACAAGGAAAATGAACTTAAGATGTACAGAGATTGTTTGTCAAAATCATTGATGGTAAGTTAACCCTAAATTCAATGAGTCAATATTGACTGTTAACCCTAAATTCTAGGAGTCAATGCTGATCGTTGACCTTAAATTTTAGGAATTAATGTTGACCATTGATTGTAAAGTAACCTTTAGGAATCAATGTTGATCATTGATTATAGGGCAACTCCTGGGAATCAATGTTGATCATTAATTGTAGGGCAACCCTTAGGAATCAATGTTAACCGTTGATGATAGAGCAACCCTAAACTCAAGGCTTATAAATATCCATGTAGCTACCAAAAGAGTTGCATTTTGTAAAATATAAAAGAGGGTTTAACAGAGGAAGAAAATGTATGCTATTGCAAATCAGAAGAGAGACCTCAGTAGAGGAAGAAAACGTACTACTGCAAACCAGAAGAGAGAACTTGGCAGAGGAAGAAAATGTGCTGCTACAGACTAAAAGAAAGAGCTCGATTGAGGAAGAAAACATGTGTTGCTACAAACCAGAAGAGAGAGCTGATAGAGGAAGAAAACGCGTTATATAAAACAAAAGAAAAGACATAACAAAGGAAGAAAGAGTGAGTTGTAGAATGCCAAGAGAACGTGTGCTGTAAAATCATAAGAGAGACAACAGTGGTAACAAGGAGAAGAGACAACACTGGTAATAAGGAGAAGAGACAACACCGGTAAAAAAGAGAAGAAAGCTGTGCGGCATAGAGACAGAAAAGAGTTATGCGGCATTGAGACAGTAGAGAGCTATGCAACATAAAGAAAGCAGAGAGTTGTGTGGCATAAAGAAAGAAGAGAGCTGTGCGGAATAAAGACAGCAAAGAGCTTTATGACATAAAGAAAGAAGAGAGCTATGCGGAATAAAGACAGCAAAGAGCTATGCAGTATAGAGATAGCAGAGAGCTGTGTAGCATAGTAGAGAAAAGGCTGAACATGATTACCAAGATAATAGAGGAAAAAAACAGCAGTAAGCAAAAACTCAACAAGGAAGTAGCAGACTTTTAAAGGAGAGAACTTGTAGTAGAAGAAAGCAACACAGCAGAAATGCTTGAGTAGAACCTGTCAATGAGAGAACTTGTAGCAAAGAGAACCTGCAAAAGGAGGAACCTGTCAAGGAGAGAACTTGCAGTGGAGAGAGCTTGCAAAAAGAGGAACCTACAGAGGTAAAAAAGGGAACTTGCAGAGAACTAGCAACAGAGGATAAAACCAACAGTAAAGGCAAGAAAGAAACCCTTCAGAGGTAGAAAAGAAACCCTTCAAAGGTAGAAGAGAAACCCTGCGGAGGCAAGAGAGAAACTTGATAGAGGCAAAGAGCTGAGACCAGTAGAGGGTGAGAGTTCAAAACCGGCAAAAAGTATGAGTAGCTGAGAGTTTAGAACTAGTAGAGAGTTAAGACCAGTAGAGGCAAATAGAAAGCTATGAAAAATGATAGAGAGAAAGTAGGGAGCACAATAAAAAGAAAGTTATGAAACCAACAATGAAGAAGGAGAGACTAACAAAGCTTGAACAGAGAATCTGGCAATAAGGAAGGAGAAGATTTGTTTCTTGCAATAGTAGCCTGTGCATATTAAGTGGTCTTTCTCAAGGAAGTTTTTATTATAACCTATTTATGTACTTCTTGAAAAAGGGTAGGAAACCCTTAGAGTGATTGGGAGATCAATCCTTCGAGTGATCGGGAAATCATTATAAGTGGTTAAGGAGTAATCCTTCTACAACATCAACTGTATCCCTTGATAACAAAAATAGATCATATGATTTAGGAGTGATCCTATAATATCGTGGACGTAACTCACACATTATGAGTGAACCATGTAAAAAATTTTGTGTGTTCTCAAGTGCTTGTTCTAGCTTAATATCTATATGGTCATTCTTATATAAAGAAGAAAGATAAAATTAAGTTATAGACTTTAACAAGTCATAGAAGTTTAATCTAGATAGATTTGTAAAAAGTAAGTATCTTACACTAATTCACCCCCTCCCCCTCTCAATATGAGACCCAAGAAGGTCCTCATCAGCAATGGTGGTGTGGTGGTGTTAACAATAATAGAGACAATAGAGGTAGTAATGGTAAAAATGGTGTTAAGGATTAGACTAACATTATAAAATTTTATATAAAGAATATATTAAACATTGAGTTTAGTTAAGATAATTTGGCTTATAAAGATTGATGGGATAGCACTTGCCCATCATGGTGTGATAGTAACACTACACTAGCCTATCCAATTGACTTTTCAAACATATGACTTAAAGAGATAAGACTAACTTATCTTATACTATCTCTTCTTATCGTCTATACTAAATGCACACTTAAACTTTTGGTCATGACAACTAGAATTTAAATGTTGGCACTATCGAACAAAAAAATTAAACCTAAATGATTTACAAAAAATGATAAGAAATTAATAAATTCTCTCTTTATTACCACTTCTTGCTTATCTTTCTCAAATTTTGCTCTTTTTTATCCTAAATTAGTTTTAACAAGATAAAAATGTTTTCTTTATGATTTTAATTTTTAAAATTGGTGCTTTCTCATGCTTAAGTAATAGTTGAAAAACTGAAACCTCATGTTTCGTATTTTAAAGTTAAAAAGTCAATTTACATAAACAAGGATAAGATAACATATTGAATTTTTTGTATGATGTCTCTAACAAAAAGAAAGCCTCAAATTCATTGGATTATTTACAATATTGTGTTCCAAATTAAGCTATAATTTTTTACCTATTTGATTGTTATTATTGTTACTTATTATTATTACTAATTATTGTTATTGATGAACAAAATGGAATTGTAGTGTTTGGTTAAAATGATATTAACTATTGTTGTTGGAAAATTGAAATGATTATTTAAGACATTTTACTTCATATATATATGATTGATTTGTTTTGTAGTCTTACTTATGTAATAAAAAAAACATAAAATTAAGTGATCTTACTTGAATAAAATGTTAAATTACAAAAAGCTTAAACTCCTAAAAAAGTACTTCAAACTACAAATTCTCAAAAGTTCAATGACTAAAATGTTTTTATATATGTACAAGTAACATATTACCTTATGCAAATATATTTCTAAAAATTAAATCAAATAATTTAATAAAATAAATTATACAAATATAAACAAATTGTAAAAGATAATCTTCTTTTAAGAAACTTTTCATTTAGTTATTACAACAAGAAGAAAAAAGGTTAACCTAACATAGTTGGACTAAGACATTTTACTTCTTAATAAAAATGGATTGCTATAGAAGTAATTTAGTCAAAAAAAAAATTGTTATTCCTTTCAAAAAGTAGCTTAAAGTTACTTTTCCTATCAATTACAATTAAGAGCAATAATAACTTAAAAGTAGACTAAAAAATTTAACCATGGACTTAAACTCTGAGTTGTTCCCAACTAAATAATAAAATCACTCTAGAACAATAAAAATAAACACCCCCACAATCTTAAGCAAATGAGCTATATTTGTTAAGGATGTGTGGAAGATAAGCATTGTAGTTAAGGGTAAGATTCAAATAAAAATTTACATTAAAAATGGGGAATGATTAAGGCAATGAATTATTAATTTCTTTACTATTATCAACTTTATACTTTATGTTCAATTTTTTTTCTAAATAATTCTTTTATTAGATTTAAGTTAATTATCTTAACAAAAATTGTCAATGAATTATCCAAAAATAAAGTTGAATATAGTGTTTTCCAAATAAGTTGTCTTCCTTTTGATAAAAGTCATGTAGGCATTATTGATTTCAAACTCCTATGGATCACATTATGAGTATTATTTCTTATTTAACTCATTATTTTGAACATAACATGATGTATCTTTTTTTTATAAAAATAAATCTAATATTCTTAATTTATAATAAAAATTTATTGTCACATTTCAAAATCTAAATCATGTATAAACTAACAACAATATAAAAAATGTTTTCATTCTAATTTTGAATTGAACCAAACAATTATAATGAAAATTTGATTATGATTACATCATAAAGCAAATATGTTATAAAATTAACTATTTTGATTCTAATTCATCTTGATTACAATTTTAATTCTAATTCTAAGCTATAAACCAAATGGTGCTCAAGTGTTATATTTTGTTACTTCAACCTTTTGCCAATTAATAGAGTTTTGAAAAGTTTTAGGAATGATATTGCATGATGATAAGTCATTCATATTATTGAAAGAATATGATTTACAAAAGAAAAATACTCAAAATTAGAAATGACAAGTGGACAAATTGAGATAAATTCGAGTTAGGTTATTTTAGGCCTCAAGGTACTCTAATTTTGAGTATTTTTAGTTATAAGTTTATCTAGTCTTAGGTTCACAAGTCTCAATTTATTTGACTTTCAAATATTTTGAATTACAAGTTCATCAAATTTTAACTATAATAAGTTTCAAAACATCTAAATTTTAGATCATTAAGTTTTAAGTTTGTCAAGGCTTTAGTTTATTAGGTTTCTGTTTTATTAGATTTTAAATACCTTAATTTTCAATCTTTTGGGTTTTAGATTTAAGTTATTTGACTTTTAGTTATTTTAAATTCGAATTATTTAGTTTATTAACAAATAATGTCATGGTAAAGACAAGGTTAGCATGAGATTAATGTCATATTTACTCCTTTTATCAATGACAAAACTTGATTAAAATATATACTTTCATTTGCAAAATTTGCAAAATCTTACTAAAAATGTTATAATTTTACATAAAATTGGTAATTGAAATTTTGAGGTTAATGAGACCATTAAGGATCCATTTTTAATTTTAGATACGAAGGATTTGAGATTTTTAAATTATAATTATTTATATTTTTTATAAAAAGTTTTTAAACTTTCTTTAAATCATTGAAATTACATTATAATTATTTTGTTTGCTTAATTATAAATTTTTTAATAAATAGAATAAATTTGGTTTAAGAAAATTTAACCTACTAAGTTTAATTAATGGATGATATAAGTTGAAATGTCTAATTAACTCTTTTTTTTTTTACTTTATCTATATCATCCAATAGTCCAAATCAATATGTCATATCAATAAAATTAACAAAATTTGTTAAACAAATTTAATGATATATTATAATTGTTAAATAAATTTGTGAAATATAAGTTATTATATTCTAAAAATAATACTAAATTTATGGCAAAATATATAGTTAGAGTTTGTTTTATATATTAACTCTTCAAAAACAAATATGTCTATCAAACAATATCTCACCTTTATATTAAAAAAAATGCATTGAATTTAAATATTTATTGAATAAAACTTTTAAGTTATAGTATAAACTTAAACTCAAAATTTTTTTGTTTTTTTTTAAAAAGAGAAAACTATAATATAAATTTCAAATTGATATTCTTATAATTAGAGTAAAACTTTTTAAAAAAAATCTTGTATTTAATATTTAAATGAACAATAATATTGTATTTTAACTTTAGTCATTTAAATAAAACAAAAAAAAAACTAAGCTACAATAATTAAAGGGATATATAGTAGACAAATATAGCGTAACAAAGTTTTGTCAAATAATGTTTATGAAAAATAGATGAAATTGAAAATTAGATAAATTATTTAAAGGCATTATTTTCTTTCAAAATTGACTTTGCTATATTATTGTGATGAATTCTTAAATTTTTTTTTGTCGAATAATTAATTGCATTGTTATTCATCATAATTTTTATAAAACTTAAGTAACTTTATTTTATTTTAGAGAGAGAAACTTATTAGAGGAGGGGGGATCGTTCGTAACTATGATATTTATTTTATTATTTTGTTTATCTTTAATTATTTTATTTTCCGTTTATAATTTTGGCTTGCTTTTCTTCTAGGTCAAGACGGAAAGAAAAATAAGAAAAGAAAAGAAAAGGAGGGAGGGGGAGAGAGAGAGAGAGAGAGAGAGAGAGTATACAGAGAGACAAGGGTTTTTTCGAAAGAGAGTTTCACACTATTAATTATAATAAGTAAGAATAATAACGAATTAGAAAGCCAAAATTCACCCCATTATCTCTCCTCGGTCACCCCCACGCTGTGAGAAGATCTGCAGCGCCATGGCCGCTCTACAGTACCTGGAGACTCTTCGGAACGCGCATCCGGAGCTGTCCGAGTGGTACAACTCGCTCGCGGATCTGTACGAGAAGAAGCTCTGGCATCAGCTCACTCTCAAGCTGGAACAGTTCGTCGCTCTCGCCGTCTGTCAGGTCTGTCCACTCCCTCCCTACCCCTACCCCATTCCCTCTCCCTCTCCACTTCCTAACTATCTATTTGTGTGACATCTGTTAGGATTCGTAGATCTCTATGTTGTCACGGCATATTTGATTTTGAATTTGGGTTTTTTCTTTTTTTTTTTGTTTTAGAATTAGGTGAATTCGGGCGTATATAGGAATTGAGTGTGACAGAAAATGGTGAATTAGGGTTTTAAGGAAAACTACAGCCATACAATCGTAGTTTTGTTTTCGAGTGTGTGCTTAAGTTTCTTTTGTAACTTTCTTGGCCTTCTCTAGCACCTGCTTTTGCTGGTGAGATACATTTGAAATGGAAGAGATGAGAATGCTTACATGGATTTATGGTTCTTCCAGAAAGAACCGAATTAGCAATCATTGTATTCATAGTAAAGTAAGTTTATTGGAGTTGTTCCGATTCTAGACAAGCCAAGAAGTGGGGTTTACATTGGCTTGCGCATGTACAACTTAGAGCTACAAATGCTCTGAACAGGAGGGGAGTCCAAATCCAAGCAGATGGTGAGAGGAGTGGTAGAGGACAACCTAATTTGGCTTGAGATTTTTGGTTAGGAAGGATTTAGAATGCTTACATTCATGATAGAACAGAAATGTGAGAAAATATTAATGTATCCAACCCCAAATAAGTTTGAGATTGAGGCTTTCTTCTTGTTGTTGTTGCTGTTGTGGATCATGATGATTATAACTTTTGTATCGGGCAATTCCCACAGCCTGAAGCCCATTTTGTTACTAATCAAGTTATAGTTTACGTTTTCCTTATTGTAATTTTGACTCAATGTGTGCACTTTTTTTTTTTTTGGTGGTGTACAGGCTGGTGATGCTTTGATACATTTATACCATAATTTCATCACTGACTTTGAGACAAAGATCAACCTGCTCAAGCTTTCACACTTTGCTACCATAGTTTCTCGGCAGTATACAGAGAAAGAAGCTGCTGTCAACTATCTTGAAGGTGTAATTGAAAAACTTCGAGCAACTAAAGAACAACGTATAGAAGAGCCAATCCTTTATACTAAGATGCAAATAGCTCTATTCAAGCTTGAGCAAGGAGATCAGAAAGAATGCAAGAGTCTTCTTGAAGAAGGGAAAACTACACTAGATAGCATGACTGACATTGATCCATCGGTTTATGCCAGTTATTACTGGGTTTCATCTCAATATCATAAATCTCATCAAGAATTCGCTGAGTTTTACAAAAGTGCTCTTCTTTATCTGGCATACACATCAATTGAGTCCCTCTCAGATTCCTTCAAGCTGGTAGATTCTTTTATTTGGCTCCATTATGTTTTGAACACAGATATTAGAGTAAAAAATTTTATGATTAAACTTGTTACTTCTACAGGACACTGTAATTATATTCTTAGAATTTTCCAGTAATTTATCTCTACTGTTTTATTCCTGTGGAGTCTACAATTTAAAATGTTTCAGTTCTTGCATCTACTGGGAATAAAATTTTCTTGTCCACTTACAACTTATTCATAGACTTGACATTTCCTCAAAGAATAAAATGAAGGTTGGGCAGAAGGAATCTCAAGCCAGAAAGATTTCCTGGAGTTTTGTATTCCAGGCCTAGCTTTGTGTCAAAGCAGTTAAAGGTGGCTGTGCCATACATTGTCCTAGCTTGTGGCATTCAACAGTTGAGCCTTACAATGGATGGTTGATTAACAGATTTTTGGCCTTAACTAGAAGAAAATTGAGTGACATTAGATGCAGGGTAATTATTAATAGAAGTTCATATTTTATTGTGATGGGTTTTCTATGATAACAAAAGTATTTAACCTTTCTTAGCAAGATCTAATAATTATATCTCTTTTTATTTTTTAGGAATGTGGGTTATGATTGTCTAGTGGTAAAGCTTGTGACCTAGCATGTTTGAGTCAGTGCTTGTGGAGGATGAGATGTAGATTCTAGTATATTCATGACATGGCTACTGATTATGAGTGCTGCATAAAATGAGTTTCGGTTAGATAATTAAATGGTTTTAATTGCTGGGTAGGTTCCATGATGAAATGTTGCTGTTTCCTTGAATTAATGTTTTTCCCCTTGCATTCATCTTAAGCTTTGTATTTCTGTATTCTGTTCACATGTGAAGATTCTCTCAATCATGTATTCCAGGATTTGGCATTTGATCTTTCTCTTTCTGCACTTCTGGGAGATAACATCTACAATTTTGGTGAACTGCTTGCTCATCCAATTGTAAGAACGCCTTGATACTGCATTTTTTTTTAAGGTCACCCTGCATTTTACTTTGCTACATTAAAAAGTGTTGAAGCTTAAAAGGGTTTATTGTTGAACCCAAATTCCTTGCTCATCAAAAAGTTTTCTGCTTTCAATGTGCATCATGTATATTATCTTAATTTCCCTTTAGTTTTCCATGGCCTTAGGAAATTCAATTTTCCTGTTACTATTTGTGGGACTTGTTTGCTGGTCATGCAACTTGTTTGGGTGTGGTGAGTATGGGGTGATTAGGAAGTGCTAGGTAATAATCAGGAAGCCAGGGTGACATTTAACATTCTGTTGGTTCAGTTTGCTAGATCAGTGGGGTGAAGCATTGACTTTATAGTTGGCTTCCTTCATTTTGTAAACATGGGTTACTACAGTTGTAGAGAGTGATTTCCATGTAATTATCGTGCAAGAATGATAGAAAGCACCAGTGTTTATCAATGGATGCAGATCATGGATTGAATACAGAGAACAATGATAAACAATTGTTAATATAATTTACCTGGGATCACTATGCTTGCATCATTTTCTGAATACCCTGAATATAATATAAAACTTCAGGATATGATTAAGTGGTAAAAGGCTTGCTTCCTAAGCATTGAGGACTGTGATATGATTTTTAACCATGGTGATGATCTTATGGTCAGAAACTTCTGGATTTATCTCAGAATGGTGATCATTACAGTTTCTGGACAGATGTGGAATATCCAGAGTTTCTCCCTTTAACTACTTTTGAAGATGCTACTAGACAAAAGAGCTCTATTCTCATAGTGATTTTGTTTACAGCAGTTTATAGGGGGTCAATGATGTAGTATTGATATCAGCAGTTGGCAGAGGTGTGGGTGACCACTTCTTTTCTTTAGGTCATGCAGTTTCAGTCTTTATTTTCCTGGTTTCAATCATCCTATTTCTCCTTATCTTCCAAGTCACATGAATTGTAATTTGCTAGAAAAAGCTGATTGCAAAGCACTCTAATTTTCACCCACTACCGACATTTTAAATTCAGTATCATTCTTAACTCCATAAGGAGAGAAACTGTAAACCTACCTTGACCATTGCTTAGTTGTGAGAAGCTTTTTAAAAGCTTCCATTTTACAAACCAAAATGACAAACTAATAGCTTCCTTTCTTAGGAATGGCTTGACAAATTCAGTATCATGAAAGAATGATATGTCAAGCATTTTCTGCTCCCTCCCCCCCCCTCCCTCTCTGCGGGCACAGTGCAGTGCAACAAACCAGGCCTCTTTTTTGTAATCACTTTACTTCATTTATTTCTTATTTGCATGTAAGTTCTCATATTTTGAATAGTGCCATCCAATGTATTCTACAGATAAAGAGTCTTCTGGGAACACAGGTTGAGTGGCTATACTACATTCTCCAGGCATTTAACTCTGGTGATTTAGTTCGATATCAGCAATTATGTCATGTGCATAATGCTTCCCTGAGAGCTCAGCCAGCCTTAGTTGAGAATGAGCAGAAGCTATTGGAAAAAATTAACATACTCTGTCTAATGGAGATTATCTTCAGGTATGTATGTCTTTTTAGTATCCCATGGATGAACTAGTTGAGAGATTTCTGTACTAGCTTGTGTATTATTACCGTCTGAACTAGAAGGTGCCTCCCTGCAGCCGTCCATCTGAAGATCGAACTATTCCATTGAATATTATTGCAGAGCGTACCAAGCTTTCCATTGAGGATGTGGAGCATCTTCTTATGAAAAGCCTTTCAGTAAGTGCTTTCTTCTCTGGTCTGGATGACAAAAGTTGTAGACCCATCCACTGTATACATCAAAAAGATATATTTATATATCATCACTATCATCAATATGAAGCTCTCTATCTAAACAAAAATACATAAAGCTCCATAAGCTACACAAATACCACAACTGTCCTTTTTCAATAGCTTGTTAGGTTGCTGCATATTATTGAGTGAAATTTATTGCATCACCTGGTTAAATTAAACCAATGTCAAAGAGCTGTCTAAAGTTAAATTTATAAAATCTAAGTAGTGGGCCCTGTTTTTGAGCAATAATTCAATATTGATCAAGAAAAAGGGAAAGAGAAAGGCCAGGGTGGGCAAGATGGGATGATGAGATGGCAAAGAGGAAAAATTAGAGAAGATGGATTGTTGAAAGAATACATTCATCTTAAGAGCTTTTGGTGTGCCAGTGTAATCGCACTGATATACCTACAACTTACACCAAAAAGAAAGCCTGTCTCATTCATGGATCCAAGTGCCTATACCATGCTCATAAGGATGATGGCTTTGTTTAACAGAACTCATTCATTCTTCTTTGAAGTAAGGTTGCTAAACTTGATGATTGCATTCCCTGCTCCTAACAGATTTCTATTGCAGGTCCATCTTATCGAGGGTATAATTGATGAAGTTGAGGGGACAGTACATGTGTCCTGGGTGCAGCCAAGAGTTCTGGGGATCTCACAGATCAAATCCTTGAGAGCTCGGTTGGACAGTTGGTTGGATAAAGTCCACACTGCTTGGGTATCCATTGAAGCGGAAACACCCGATCTAGTTGCAACATGATTTTCCTCCCTTTTATTCCCGGCTTCCTTTCTGCTCATTTTAACGATTACTTTATTCAAAACGGAAAGATATACATGCCACAAGTGGAGAGACTAGCCCAGGACACACAGATGGTAGGCCGAACTTCTTATGGTTTCATTTCACGTTGCAGAATCCATTTCATATTGAAGGAGCAAGCTTGTGTACTTTTTCACTCTAGATTTGTCAGTTTCTCCATGAATCTGTTGAAAAGAACAGAGTGCTTGTTAAGAGATAACTTGAGAATTCAACTTGGATTTAGTCAAACTGATCCAAATTCTTGTGGACGGAACAGCATTTTTCTTCTCCCTGTTCACTTAGTTTTAATGATGCCCAAGAATTCCATTGACTGTGACATTGGTTTGTGACTTGTACTATGGTAGCTTGTCGGGCACTGAATCCTGAATGAGTCAGAGAGCTATCCGTGTTTCATTTCTACTTCGACTATATGTTTTAGCTTACAATTTTCATTATACATTTATGGGATTATATATTATAGGCAATGTATAAAGGAAATATAATGTATGCACTTATATTATTAAAATACAAAAATGGCGTTAATTCACTAGCTCCCTCCCTATCAGAGAACTGGAAAATGCAGTGTGCGTTGGGTGCAATGCTGTCGCCTTTCCTCCTCACGCAGCGTAATTGGTCATGGATGCAGCAGCCATCGATAACCCCCTGACATGCAGTTGGTATGGTAACACCTTCTGTCAAGCAGTTAGAAACTACTGCAAGTTAATAACGACACATTCTTACCATAAAGTGAGATTTGTTTACGCACTTAAATGTCTTGGAACGGAGCGCCGCTCCCATGACGACGATAGGCAGGCACACCATAGACAACATAAATCATTGTGCGCGAATTACATTCCCTTCCCCAAGTTTACAAGGGAAAGAAATGCGCTATGGTTGCAATGATAGATTTGAACCCTGATACTTTTTGAATCGAACCCTCATGAATTTTGGTTTTCCTGCGAGTTGGATGAGCTTGGTAGGAAGTGTGGTGTAGCAATATCTACTTATTCGATTCCATGGAACGGAGAACCATTGCAAGCTTCTGCGCTGCAAGAGGACTTGCAACAGAGAGACCTGCCACTGCCCCATTTATTTGTTCTCTAGATGGAAAAATTGTCATTACTCCTTAACAGGAAATGAAGCAACATGCATGGCGTCCCTGTTAAAGCTTCACGAGGAGGCCTGGAGGTATCTCACTTGATTCTGCACAATGACCCTTTTTTTTTATTATTTTAATTGAAGCCCCTATGAAACAAGCCAAAATAATAGGCAAGAAAGTTATTGGTATCCAGATATCTGAGGATTTGGGTTGAAAGCTAGAGGTTCCTGTCCTACATAATAGTCAAACATATGAGGGAATGGTGGAGGTAGTTTCCAACAGACTAACTACGTGAAAAAGGGTCTTGCTGGGAAGGAAACTTTGGTTAAGCAGACCACCGCATCTATCAATGTCGCTGCCTAGTTCGGTATGTGATAAGTTTGATACATATACAATTAAGTTTTTGTCGAGGGCTGCGGATTAAGAACGGAGTGCATCTAGTGAGTTGGGGAAATGTAACTCAAAGTCGAAGGGATGGAGGATTAGGTGTTAGGATATCCAGTTTAACAAATGTGGCTCTCCTAGGGAAGACGATGGACCAGCTTAGATCGGTTTCTAAAAAATTGTGGGCCCAGAGTAGCAAAAATACCTCAGTGAGATCGGTGCTTCAAATAGTTACTTTGCAAAGATAATTGGGCCTTTATACCAATGGAGGATCGAAGATGGAGTCTTAGTTTCTCGTTGCTTTGATGTATTATGATCGTTGCAGAGTAAAATATGTTTGGTTGTTATGTATTCGAGGGCAGTGGATATTATCCCCGCCAAAAAACACTTGAAATTTATTTTGGATTCACCTTCCGCTATCGAATGTGAGTAGTTAATAACTTTTTATTGTAAAATTAATAAATATAATTATTTGATTATTAATAAATTATTGTATTAATTTAAGTAATAAAATAATATATTAAAGTATTTTGACTTCTTGGAGTGTTTTTTTTTTGAAGCAATCATTTGAGGTTGATTTGTTTAAAGAGAACAATCTCTTATTTTATTTTTAATCTCTAATTTCTTATCATTTAGTATTAGAGTAATTTTCTTAGAATTTTGCTTATTTTACACATTTTTACTACCTATAAAACCTGAAAAAAAAAAACTATTTGTTTTATGCCTTTTACCCATCAATAAAAAAAAAATTAAGTATTACTAATTCTTACTCTGACATTATGTTTTCATATGATTCATCATATTCTTACACTAAAATATATGTTTTTAAAAAATTAATATCTCTCATGCAACAGTACCTTAATAGGATTAAACAAATGATTTTTACTATAAAAAAAATTAATTGAGAAACAATACTTTTGAATCTAGCAATAAACCAAAAAAAATTAGTAAAATTTTCTATAAGTACTAATTGTGATTATACACAACCACGTCTAAGAATGAAATTTCTTCATTGAGATGAGAGTGATTTCTTAGTTTGAATTTCCAAAGTTAAAAAATATTTTCATTTTCATTGTAAAGTAGAAACTTTAAGGTAAATTTTGTCTTTATTTAATTAGAAAATAACGTTATTTAATACTATAATTAGTTCAAAACTTATGTTAAAGTTTTAACTTTTTTTGATTTCATTAGAAGCCTTTTTGTCAAACATTAACCATAGTAGGGTATAAAAATCATTTTAAGCAATTTGCCAATTAAGTTAAAAATTGGTCAAAAGGGTAAGTTGTAGAAGCATTCATCAAAGAGTTTATTCTTAACATCTAACATAAAGTCAAAGCTTGCTAGCTATAAATAATGATAATGACTACCTTTTTTGCTTACTTGCAAAAAGAAAAATTGCGTATTGAATATTGTTGCCTAATTATTAAAAAAAAACTTAATAAACTTACTGAAAGTAACACTAAAAGCTTGACTTATTAGTAATTTAAAGAGCAAATAGCAAAGGGACTATACTAACACTATGATGAAAAATGGTACAAAGAGCATCAACATAAATAAAAAAAAAATTTAATGATTGAGCCAATTAAGGAAGCTAACAAGGCAAATGATTATTATACATATATAAATTGTAATGAAATCCATGTTAAATATATGAATGAGCCCATAGTTCATACTTTAATAAATATTCTAATTTATTAATAATGAAATTGATGGATTTTTCAAAAGACAACTAGTATTGGTACTGGTTAACTCAAATAGTATAAACAATTTTATCAATAAAAAAATTATCAAAAAACTTACTTTTTCAATAAAAAACTGTAAAAAGTTTGCTATAAGGGTTACAAATAGGAGAAATTTTATGGTAAGGTCAGACTATTTATGTTAATTTATTTTTATTACTTTTAGAAGATTATGATATTATTCTTGACATTGACTGGTTATGAACTTGAAAAATATTACTTGAAATTTTTTCAAGTTAACAATGAAGTTTTTATTAAATAGGCATATAGTTACAAGAAAGACATTATGGTAAAATTACTATTGCACAAGTCATTGAATGGAAAAGTCCTACAAAAAGCATGACAAGGGTTCTTTTTGTATCTATAAATTGCAAAGGTGATAAAATCTCATTCTACAAAAGAAAAAAAAGGTTAATACAATATTAACTAAATTCTCTAATTTGTTTGTGTAGCCTACTGGTTTACCCTTAATAAGAACATATAATCAATATTGAGTCAGTAAATTTACTTGTTATTTAATTGTTTTTGCATTCTGGTAACTAAGCTAACTTTTATGTATGTATTTTCTATAATGAAGTCATTTTTTCTTTTATAGCTAACTTCTAATTGGCAAAATTTTCAACTTGTATTACTTCATCAAAGTATTCTAGCTCACCTTCATCAATTAATAGTAAATAATACAAGAAAGGAAAGTGGTGCTGTAGAGGCTTAGATATTTTATAGGATTTTGTTACTTATATTATTAATATAAAAGGCTATAATTATACTATGATGTTTTCTGAATTTTTTAACATTTATCAATCCATATTATCTTTTAAAATTTCCTTTAATTCAATATGTTTTCTTTTTCTAGTATGCTTCCTTATACCATTAGATTTTGTTACATGTTTACTTTTATAAACAATAGTTTCATTAAATATGACATCTTTATTTTTAATAATTTGTCTATTTTGATCATCCTAAAGATGGTATCAAAATTCATCAATTTCTATACCTAGTGAAAAAATATTTGCGAGATTTAAAATATAATTTATTTATTTCATTAAAATTTACATACACATAAGAGATATATTAAAAAACTTTTAGGTATGAATGTAATTATTTATCTATTTAAGCCACCTCGAGTAGTTCTTCATCCAAAGGAACAAATGGTCATCAGTTAATTAGCATCAAAAGCATTAGCTTATAATGTTTTTAATAATCCAGCATGTAATTTTATACTCTTAGTATACTCATTTAAAGTTTTATTCACACGCTTAGTGATGCCCTTTTGTTGTGGCATCTTTGGAATTCTTTTTTCCATCTAAATCCCATTAGTTACATAGAAATCATTAATTTGTTTACTGTCATACTTACCATTATTATCATATATCAAGCGTTTTATTTTTAAACCAAATTCATTATTTATCTAACTTTTCAACTTTTTAAACTTATAAACACATCAAATTTATTTTCTAAAAATTAAAATCATGCCTCAAAATATAGTCATTAATGAAGACGACATAATATTGATAAGGACCTTTTTGGATCTTACATTGAAAGGAGGAGGGAGTGAATCAGTGTGAGATGCTTATTTTTCATAAATTTATCCGGATTAAATCTCTGTGACCTTTATGAACCAATTTTATCTTGTTTCTTTATATGAAAATTACTGTATAGATATCAAGCAAGTACAAGCACCCAAAAATACTTAGAATTTTTATGTGGTTCACTCACAATATGTGAGCTACATCCACGATGTAATATGATCACTCCTATATCACACAATCCACTTTTGTTGTTAAGGGATATAGCTGATGTTGTGGAAGGATCTCTCCTTAACCACTATGGAAGGATCACTCCTTAACCATTTACAATGATCTCCCGATCACTCCAAGGGTTTCCCACCCTTTTTCAAGAAGTTTCATAAAAAGTTTATCATAAGAACTCCCTTGAGAATAATCTCTCCATGTGTACAGGCTGTTATTGCAAAAAACTAATCTTTTTCTTCCTCATTGTTGGTCTCTACTCAAGCTTGCTATCGTTTTCTCCTTCTTCACTACTAGTCTTTGCTCAAGCTCTACCTATCTTTCCTTCTTCACTATCGATTTCACAGGTTTCTCTTTGCTGTGCTCCCTGCTCTCTCTCTCTCTCTCTCTCTCTCTCTCTCTCTGTGTTGTGTTTCACAGGTTTCTCTCTACCTTTACTAGGTTTCTCTCCTACCTTTGCAAGGTTTCTTTTATGCCTTTATCGGGTTTCTTTTTGCCTATTTTGGCAGCTCTCTCTACCTGTTTCTATAGCTCTTTCCACCTGTTTCTACAGCTTTTTCTGTCAATTCTCTCCTCTACAGGTTCTACTCTACATTACTAGTTCTTTCCTTCATAAGTTCTCTCCCTTTTTTTTTGTCGCTATTGTTATCTCTCATTCTTTTTGCCATTGCTGCTGTCGCTCCTCTGTAAGTTCTCTCCTCTGAAGGTTCTTAACTCTGTAGGTTCTCTCTTTTGCAAGTTCTCTCTTTTGCAGTTTCTCTTCATTGTAGGTTTGCTTCTTTATAGGTTTTCTCTTCTATTGGTTCTCTTCTCTTTTAACAGTTCTCTCCTCTACAGATTTTTTCCTTTTCTTTCTGCTACTGCTACTGTCTCTCTTTCTTTTACCACTACTGTTATCTCTCCTTTATAGGTTCTCTTCATTACAAGTTCTTTCTTCTGTAGGTTCTCTCCTTTGTAGGTTTCTGCCCTTATTCTTCCTTTTCTGCTGCCATTGCTATCTCTCCTTCTTTCTATAGTTACTGCTGTCACTAATATGTAGGTTCTCTCTTTTGCAGGTTCTTTCTTCTGTAGGTTCTCTCTTTTTCTTTTTGTTGTTGTTGCTGTCTCTCCTTCTTTTTGCTACTACTACTATTTCTCCACTGCAGGTTCTCTCCTTATTCTTGTCACATTCCACCAATGTCGTCTTCCTTAACCCTTGAATAAATCAGTTACCAATACTTTGTAAATGCAACAAACACGTCTTAATGACACATACAACATCAAATCAATAAGGACAAATATGTGAGATGCTGTTGACAATAAATCCAATATTAACCATCAAAGATGGGCTCAACAATCTCCTCCTTTGGATTTATTGGCAACATATTAAATCCAAAAATCAACAATTAAGCACAAGTAGCAGCTTTTGACATTCACAGCTTCCCCTAAAACATACATCTCTCTTTTGTATATGGGCATGATATCAATTAGAAACAACCTTTAACTCCTCTTTTTTTCTACTTCTCTCCCTTTGGATTTATCAAGCTACTCCCCCTTTGATTAGTATATACTTTCTTTGAATTTATGCACAATATCTCCTTTTTTGACACTAAATCCAAAGAATAATAGAAGAGAAAAGGAGATGGGGGTGTTAAAGGCATACCTCAGCATCTAGGGGATAGCTAAACACATAAATTCAGCCTTAACTTTTGGAACATTTATCTTGACATAGGTTTGGTGAATATATTTGAATGAATGAGTTTCAATGGCTTTTTTGTTTGAATCTCTACATTTTTGTGGGTAGCATTCACCATCTTTCCTTTTTGACAAGTGCTACAAATGGTATTTCTTTCTTTTCTCAACTTAGGTACATTTTTCACAACTTCATTTTTGGAGAATTTGTTCAGCCTTTTTTGTCTAAGATGTCCCAATCTCCTATACCACAACAAATTCTTATCTTTGGTGCTCATATAGCATATATTTTTGTTGCTAGAAAATTGGTATAAGTTTCCATTTGTTCTTTCTTCCTTTCTAAAAACAGCACTATCACTTAATCTTTTTACTGTGTAGCCATTCTTACTGAAAGTAATTTCATGCCCATCATTAAAAAGTTGGCTAACATTGATTAAATTGTGTTTTAGCCCTTCAACATAAAGCACTTCCTTTAATTTTAGCTTTTCTGCATAAATTTCAGCAGCACTAACACCTTTAATCTTTAAAGTACCATTATTGCCAAATGTGACTAACCCTCTATCATATTTTTCTACTTCTTTCAACACCTTAGAGTTTCCTATCATGTGTGAAGAGCAACCATTATCCAAGATCTATGGCTTTTCTTTCTTGGAAGCTTTTAAGGTTGCTTTCACAACCATAGTCATTTCTCTTCCTCTTCTTCTTTTTCAATCAAACGTTGGAGCATATGTAGGTGTTCTTCTTTGCATTCTTTGACTGGGAAGCAATGTTAAGCATTCCTTAGTAGTATGTCTAACCTTCTCACATCTTCCATAGATTTTTTCTAACATATCAAATTTGTTTCTTAGTGGAATTTGACTTCTTTTCACTTAAAGTTGTCTCCTTTCTTAATAAAGTCTCCTCCTAGACTCTTACCTCATATTCCTTTTTATTATAAGCCCATTACTCTAGCATACACTTGCCTTGTATCCATACTTATTGCAGCACTAGTAAAATCCTTCAAATCTAAATTCTCTTCTTTCAATTAGTTCATATCCCCTATCTTCAGCACTTATTGTGGCAACCTTCTTTTTGTTTTTAACAACCTGTCTCCTTTAGATAGGAGTTTTCATCACATCTTTCCTAACCCATTTTAGCTTAGGTTGGCTTCTCTTCTCCATAATATCATTATGTTTGCTTTCAAGTACAAACATAGTTTTCTTCTTCTCTTCTACCCTATTACTCAACTTCTCAATATAGCCAAATCCTTTCTTCCCCATGGAATAAGGTCTTTGTTTGCTTAGATACTTATTTAACCTTTTAGTAACATCCTCCTTGATAGCATTTGCTGAAAAGGACTCTCCTCTCATTTCCATGACCTGTATAAAGCTTTATTCATACTTTTTCAACTCAAATTCAGCCTTGTGAAGCTTGGCTTGCAAATTCAACACTTCTTGCTCTTGAGTAATCACCTTAACGCTAAGATCTTCGTGTATTTTGCCTTACTTTACCTCAAGTACATTCAGCTTCTCAATTCTTTTCAAGTACTTTTTTTTTCGCTTCAAACTCCTTTTCTTTCACTTGGAAATTAGATTTATCAACAACAAAATTTTTATTTAACTTCTTGAGATTCTTTACTTTCTTTTCTACCTTGCTATTTTTGTACAAACAAGCTCTCAATTCATTCTCAAATTACTGCACCACCTCTTTCTCTTTCTTTTTTGCTAATTCCTTATCACTTGAGGATTCTTTTTCATCATTTACCTATGCAACCAGCACATTTTCTGTAGCATCATCATCGAAATCATCATCAGCTTCTTCTTCATTTATCTTGCTCAAGAAATTTCTTTTTTTGAATATGAAGAGTTTCCTTTTTCTTTTGGCATTTAAATTCTTAGCTTTAAAATAACTAGATTTCTTTGTTCTCCTCCTTGGGGCCGGCTCATCATTATCATCACTGTCTAATTTTTTTCCTTTTAGGCAATTTATGACAAAGTGCCTAATGCCTTTACAACTAAAGCACTTCAAGGTTAATTTTTCCTTGTACTTCCCTTTTTCTTTCCTCATATTTTTGGTGCCATATGTCATGACTTTATTAAGTTTAGTATCACCATCTTAAACTTCAGAATGTTGTTGGATTCTTCTTCTTGTTCTTTAATCTTTAATTTCTTCATTTCCTTGAAAGTCAACTCCTTTTTTTCCTTAGGCTTCGTTTCTTTCTTCATTGGGGCTATTCTAATTTCATAAGTCACCAATATGTTGTGTAAATCATCCAATGGTAGCTTATCCAAATCTCTATCTTCTAAGAAAAAAATTTTGATATTAAAAGCTTCTAGTAAGATTTTAAGTATCTTTGTTACCACAGTAGCATCGTATCATTGGAGCATACAATTTTATTTACTCTTGTAAAGAAGGCATCCACAAACTCATCATTCAACATCTTTATATTTTTAAATTTTCTCTTCTAGATTTTTAGCTTGGCTTCCTTCACAATTTGTCTTCTTCATAAATATTCTTCAATTTGTTCTAAATTTGTTTGGATGTGTTGTACCTGATTACTTTGGTGAATTCTTTGTCTAATAAATAGGCATATAAGACATTTCTAACCTTTCCATCATATTATAAATTCTTCTTATCAGTAAGTGTCATAACAGTACCTTCAGTAATAAGAGTGAAGCCATTGACAGCAGATTTAAACATATCTAAACCAAGTGACAGCAAATATAGGAGCATTTTATTCTTTCATAACTAATAATTTTGTCCATCAAAGGTGGGAATGCCCTTCTTGTTAACACTATTTATTTTCTCCATGATATTAACTAGTAGTAGATGTAAAGATTCATAGCAATAACAAAAAATTTCAGATCTAAATAAGTAGAATGGATCAACAGAGGACCACGCTCTGATACCAATTGATAAGGACCTTCTTGGGTCTCACATTAAAAGGGTGAGGGGGTGAATCAGTGTGAGATGCTTATTTTTTAGAAATCTATTTGGATTAAATCTCTGTGACTTGTTATAGTCTATGATCCAATTTTATCTTGCTTTTTTATATGAGGACGACCATATGGATATCAATCAAGCACAAGCACCCGAGAACACACAAAATTTTTACGTGGTTCACCTACAATGTGTGAGCTATATCCATAGTGTGATAAGATCACTCTTAGATCACACAATCCATTTTTATTATCAAAGGATACAACTAATGTTATGGAAGGATCTCTCCTTAACCACTGTGGAAGGATCTCTTCTTAACTATTTGCAATGATCTCCCGATCACTTCAAGGGTTTCTCACCCTTTTTCAAGAAGGTTTCATAAAAAGTTTATAACAAGAACTTCCTTAAGAAAGATCTTTCTACGTGTATAGGCTGTTATTTTAGAAAACTAATCTTTTTCTTCCTCACTGCCAATTTTTGCTCAAACTTTCTGTTATTCTCTCATTTTTCATTGTTGGTCTTTGCTTAAGCTCTACTAATCTCTCCTTCTTCACTGTCGGTTTCACAGTTTTCTTTTTGTTGTGCTTTCTGCTGTCTCTTTGTCTTGTTTCATAGCTTTCTCTCTGCCTTTGCTTGGTTTTTCTTTGCCTCTACTAGGTTTCTCTCTTGCCTTTACCGAGTTTCTCTCCTGCCTCTATAGGGTTTCTCTTTGCCTATTTCTGCAGGTCTTTCTACTTGTTTTTGTAACTCTCTCTGGCTGTTTCAGCAGTTTTTTCTACATTTTTTTGCGACTCTTTATGCCTGTTTCGACAATTATTTCTGCTTGTTTCTGCAGCTCTCTCTGCTGGTTCTTTCCTTTGTAAGTTCTGCTCTACTCTACCAGTTCTCTCTTCTGCAGGTTTCCTCTTTTTCTTTTTGCCGTTATTGTTGTCTCTCCTTCTTTCTATCGTTGCTACTGTCGCTCCTCTGCAAGTTCTCTCCTTTGCACGTTCTCTTCTCTGTAAGTTCTGTCCTCTTTTACCGATTCTTTCCTTTACAAGTTCACTTCTTTTCTTTTTGTTGCTGTTGCTGCTATTGTCTCTCTTCTTTCTGTCGCTGCTGCTATCTCTCCTCTGTAGGTTCTTTTCACTGCAAGTTCTCTCTTCTACAAGTTCTCTCATTTGCAAGTTTTTGCCCTTTATCTTCCTTTTCTGCCGTTATTATTGTCTATCCTCTGTAGGTTCTCTCCTCTTCTTTTTGCTACTGTTGCTATCTCTCATTCTTTCTATCGTTGTTATTGTCTCTCCTTTGTAAGTTCTCTCTCTTCTACAAGTTCTCTCCTTTTCTTTCTATCATTTTTGCAGTCTCTCCTTCTTTCTGCCACTATTGTTATCTCTCATCTGCAGGTTCTCTCCTCAGGTTCTCTCTTTTGCAGGTTCTCTCCTTTTCTTTCTATCGCTGTTGCTGTCTTTCCTTCTTTTTGCCGTTACTACTATCTCTCCTTTGCAGGTTCTCTTCTTTTCTTTTTGCCATTGTTGCTGTCTCTCCTTTTTTCTGCTGCTGCTGTTGTCTCTCCTCTACAGGTTCTCTCTTTTGCAAGTTCTCTCCTTATTCTCGTCACATTCCACCAACGCCATCTTCCTTAAGCCTTGAATGAGTCAGCTACCAACACTTTGTAAATGTAGCAAACATATTTCAATGGCACTCACAACATCAAATCAATAAGGACAAATATGTGATATGATGCTGATAACAAATCTAACATTAATTATCAAAGATGGACTCAACAAATATAATGAACCACTTAAGTATGTTACTAAGGAAGGACCCTAAACATCAATATGCACAAGTTTCAGCTTTTAAGTTCTAGGCGTCCTCCTAACTTTAGAAAAATATCAATATCAATAGTTCTCACAAATATTAATATCCATAAATTTTATGTTAAAAAACTTGCTTTTTACTCCAAGTACTTTCATTCCTTTCTAATTCCTATATCCGAGCCTACAATACCAAATCCTAAAATTAATCCCAAGCTCAATAGCTCTTACTTAATCCTTTATGTTTAAGGTCACATAGAGTGTTTGAATCTTGTTTCTTATTACTATTGCCATTGCTCCTTTGATAATTTTCTATAACATATCAACAAAAGTTATAAAATATCCTTCTTCATTAAGATATGCTATAGAAATCAAATTTCTTTTCAATACCAAGATATGTCTAATATTTTTCAACTTTTACCCAAATCCATTTGATGTCTTGACATGAATATTACCTTTTCTCACTATATCCAACGACTCATTTTAGTCGGATGAACTTTTAAGAAAATACCAACATTATAGTTCTGCAAGTAATTTCCATATGAAGTTGAGTGAAATGATGTCTCAGGGTTTAGAATCCAAGATTTTATTGGACTATTAACGCTTACAATTAAAGTATCTAGGATACTTTTAATTATTGCATTTACAAAATTTTTATCTATTTTTTCTTTTTTAGTTGCTTGTAGTATCTCTTAAAGTGGTCTGTATAATTGCAATTCTAGTACATAATACCAAATTTTGATTTACTTATTTTTTTGAATTTCATTCTAGCTCTTTTGTTATCTAGTTTACCTTTAGTACATTGTTTCCTTTTGGGTTCATTAGAAAATTAAATAGCATTGCCACCGTCTATTTCCCAAAAAAAAATGCAAATCGACGAGGGTACACGAAACCAAAATCTTGAGTTATTGAGTTTATGTGTCCTTTCTCTTCCTTTTAAATGAGAGATTTTTTAATTGAATAATTTACATATTCATATTTAAAATTTCAACAAAGTCCATTCCATTTTAAGGAGTAAAGTTCATGGTTTTTTTAGTCACAATATAATATTTATGGAAGTTAAGGAACAAGGAAGTCTTTGACGGTGTGAATAACTTCGTCAATAAATGTATATGCTTTATAAGGAAGATACAAGATGGAACAAAGAGAGCGAGACGGTGTTGGTTGGCATTCCTATATTCCTGGACAACCTCAATGTTCACGAGTATATGTAGGACAATCCAAGTTGCTCTAATGCCGAGGAAATTATTAGAGATAAGTTAGGCAAATGGGTGACATGTATTTTGGTAAGAGTAAGATGTACTTCTCTTACAGTAACTGAACTTATATGGACTTGAGAGAATATTTGAGGTTGCGCTGGAATAAGAAAACCATTAATTTTAGACAGATTTCCAAGTTGATTGCGTATTATTAAGGTCGTAAGGCTTTCGGGCTCTTCATCTTGTGCTTTTTGACGGAAGATTGCTGTGTTCTTTCCCAGTTGAATAGGTGTTTTTCTATCGTGAGACACATTCGTGTGCCCCCCGTCGGTTCGCCCTTGGTTGAAAGTAGATGGCGTCAAAATTTTTGAGAGAATTTTTAGTAACGCTGTTCAACTTTCTGATGAATTCAAAAAAAAAAAAAAAAAAAGAAAAAAGAAAAAAACAATGTACACCAGTCTGGTCAAAATTCTTGGTGGGTCTAACCTACTATTTTCTTTTAGGATAACTTCATTATTTTGTGTTATGTCTTGACATCGACATGATAAATAATATATTTTTCATGCCATATTGTATCATGTTATACTTTGACATTAGACTAATGACCCGTATATAAAAATTTCATAGGCCCAAATGCCCTGGTCTTTTGAGTTGTGCCTGCTTGAGTTAGTTCTCATTTAGTGTCAAAATCAATTTTCCCTACCCAACTTGTGTCGTATGTCTAGTATTTACTGTGTCATGTTAAATTATATACTCTTTGGAAAAACGTCTTTACATCATGGCCAGACAGAAATAAATGCTTTCATGACACTCTCTGCGAAGGACGGCGCTATACAACAAATTCCCCATCTATGTTTCTATGGAACGTAAGATCAGAGAAACACGCTGTTACCACTGGCAAAACCCCCCCACATCAGGAAGAAGCATAAAACCAGTAATGCCTCCACCAATTTGTATATGTATATATATATATAAAGTTTTTCTTTTTATGAATTCAAAAAAGAAAGAAAAAAAAAATCCAACCCATTACCGTTCAAATCGCTTACAACAATAAAAGAAAACAGATGGCCTTATTTGAAAGAGCTAGGGAGCACTGCCACTATGTTCTGCAATTTTGTCTGCGCCAAGGAATATGGATTTACAACTCTTGCCTAACAAATGGCGAGGAGCTCATGTCGGTACTGTAAAACGAGTCCTCAGCCCCACCGTAGTAATTATCTTCTTTCTCTTCATCCCATTTGACAACCTCCCTTACGTACTTGAATGCCTCCTGAATCATCAATTTGTCCCTTGCCTTAGCTTGCCACACAAAAAGCTTGCGACCTGTAAGGGAAGCATAGAGGTCTTTGAACTTCATTGCAACATAGTAATAAGCCTGGTGGGCGAGCGTCTGCCTGTTGTGGTGAGGACGAACTGGACAGAAGTCACCAAACCACTCACAGGCACTCAGAGGCGTCCTATTAACCTTCTCTTCAAACAGGTCGTACTTGTTGAGTATCAAGACAAAAGGTGTATCTTTAAAACTGGGGTGCCTAAATGTTGCCTCGAAAAGATCCTTGCTCTGCATCATCTTATTTTGAAGTAATGAACCACTGCTGCTATTCTCAGGAGAAAGCCATGTTTGGTCATAATCGCTAAGCGCCACACAGAAAACCACCACTCGGACATCTTCAAACATTTCCACCCATTTACACCCCTCATAAATTCCCTTTGCATTTACTCTAATAAGTTGGTACCTGAAAACAAAGAAGCCAACATCAAGAAGAATACGAGGAATTACTTCATTGTAGTATGAATTCATTAGTACGAAAGGAAAATAATAATAATAATAATAACTTAAAAGGAAATATGATATGGAGATAGAATATGAGGAAGAAATTATGTAAAAGAAAAAAAAAAAAGAAAGATAATGGAAAAAGAAAATTCCTAGTATAATTGTTTGGCAAAGATAAACATAGTTGCTTCCTGAATTATATTTGATTTGTATTCTCAGTTATTTTGGGCATGAGGGACATGGTTTTGCTAGCCATAGACAACCCAAGCTACCAGAAGCCCAAGGGATGACAATGAATGCTGCAAGTTTTTTGGAAACTAGTGTGCTCATTGTGAAAGAAGAATCTGCTGGAAAGTCTCAGTAAAAGAGAATAGCTCCAAAATGCAAGTTGCAGAAGAAGTTGGCATTTGAAGTTATTGCAAAAAAAAATCACCTGTTCAGAGGCAGTTGAGCAGCTTCCAGATCATCTGTGTATATCTCAGACATTGGGCTATGATCATCAAGCGAGAATTCCATAAAAGCCAAACCATTTCCTCGAGTAACACCTTCTGCGTAGAGAATATCACGTTCAGAAGGTTCATATTCATTGCTGGAGACCTCAATGGCCTGAAAGAAGCAATAGTAAATTATTTTGTCATTCAACATCTAAAATGCCCTTTAAGTATTTCAGATTATCTGAAAGCCTGTTAAGTGAAGAATAGAAATATAATGTCCAAACAAAAAGGTTGGTAATTGACAAGGGGTCACTAAACTATGCAAATTGGAAGAAGCAAATACTAGCCTTAAAAGGTAACTAACATAAATCTCAGAACTAAATTACTGGTACCAAAATGAACTACCCGACTTAAGAAGTACTCCGCAACATCAGGAAGGAAGTGAAGCTCATCTTTTCTTTTATATGTTTCCTGTATAGCCGGATCCTTCCACGCCTCCTCAACTAATGGAGCATACTCACGGGTTGCTGCAGGAAAGACTGCATCCAAATCTCCAGTGGCTATAATGTCCAGCAGCCAATCAGAGAAATGCTTCAACCGAGGATTGATGGAGTAGATACATAGTCTTGTTTCACTAGAATTGGCCTCTCCACCTGAAGCAAAATTGAATCAACCACTGTAAATTGAAGTCATGATAATCGAGCAGCTTGCTTTTCAACATCAAGTTGATTATAGCAAATCCTATAATTTCCACTTTCTAGTTATGACAAATTCAGGACCTATCTTAAGACCATATCCCCTACTTGAGTAAATGCCCAAAAGCCTCAAGTGAGGATCCAAAGCATAATTTCATCAAAGTAGTTCTGCAATCATTTCAGTCAAATTGCTCAGCATATAAACAAGAACTGATCCTGGGCAAGTCAATTAGACAATAGGAGAAGTTTGCTTTGCACGTTACATTATTGTGCTTTTAAGAAGTCACACAGTTTAGTTTTGAAAAAAATGCTAGGTATTTGAATGAGTTTGATGTAGTTTCACTTATGTCTAATTCAACAAGCATACATGAAATAGATCTGTAAACAAATAATGAATACAAAAACATGATATATCATTGAAACATGTAAGAAATAGCAAATGGAGATGCGTGAAAGATGACAAGCTTCTAAAAGAATGCCATCTTCAGTGAACCAGCAGCTCTTTGAAGATTTTCTAGCATTAAATGTGAACATAGATGTTATTTTTTTTTTCATTCAATACAGTAAATCTTGATGTCACTTTTTCAACCAGTCTGCAAAGATATCAACTTAACTGCCTAGCAATCCATGATGGAACAAGATGGCCATATCAAAATTGAGTTGAATTTGTTCCATTAATAAATTTGGCACAGATATTGTTACTATGATTGGTCCTTGACAATCAGAAATGCTCAAATTCTAAGCACAGCAATCTTTTAACTTTTGTGTTCAACAGCACAAAATGTCAGGCATTTCATGATTAGCAAAATCACTTGAGATTTCTCCATTATTAACCATAAACTGGATCTTGCTGGATTTGTGTAGTACCTTGTGCACACTTCATAGATCATTATTTTAAATTGTTTCCAATTCAAAATGAGGAAGACATGAAGCTGAATAGTCAAGGACTGTTGGTCTTAGAGGGTGGCATGCTGCGTCTTTCACTTACTTCCACAACTCCAGCTGATGAGTTAGTGTTTCAAATATCATTTAGTACTCCACAAAATGACAAAGAAAAATGTGACATGAATTGTAGCTTTGACATCTACTGCAACTTCTTCTATAAAGGTTTGAGCATTTTAGTCAATAGCAATATGCATTTCGAAAGGAACTTTTCCTTATTCATATTGAATGGACAAGGACTGAACTGCTGCATCCACTAGAAGCCTGAATAGAGATTTCTGAAGACGATTTTCCAAAAACAAAAATGTTGAAGTATAATATATAATTCATATCCTGTGCCTCACTTAATAACTTAAGCTTTTGGGTTGAATGAATTCTTGATATGATATTAGAGCATTCATGACCACTCACAATTAATCGTGAATTAATTTGTTAGTGCTTCAGCTCCAAGTGAGCCCAGTTTGTTCATGCTTCCAGTCCAAGTGAGCCAAGCTTTTGTGTGAAGGAGCATGTTGGAGTATAATTTATGATTCATATCTTAAGTCTCACTTTACAGCTTAACCTTTTGGGTGAAGTGATTTCCTAACAAAAAAACTAAAAAAGGACTCTTGAGAATGAGACTGTTGAAGAAGTAGTAGAAAATGGGATTTCCTTCCTGCCTGTGATGACTGTCCAGCTGAATGCAGTAAATCAATCACAAGCTTTTCAAGTTTTGTATGCTTCTTGGTCATAGATGATTGCTTTTAGTGTAAAAACAACAAATATGACATGGAAAAGTTTTGGAGGATCACATACTGATCAGAAACTCTGCTCATTGATCAAGATTTTGAGGATACCAAAAAAGAGGGTGTCCCAGATCACAAATTGCAAGGAAAACCCTAGTTTCATCCGTCTCCTCCTTCCATCAATGAATTTCTTATCTGTCAATACATTGCTGCTTCTCTAACAAAGATTTTGAGAATAACAATCCTAAAAAGGATTATGACTGCTTAATTCATTTTGTATTGCTAACAATAGCAATTTTTTAGTCCCAGAACTGATGCAGAAAATAGAAGAAACACTGCTGTTGTCCTTGGAGATTTCTATTTAAAATATGACTCTTATGTGCTTTCCAGCCTACGAATACTGGAGAAATTATATCACAGATAGTTCCCCAGCCCTATAGCAATCTAATGTTCAATTTTTTATCATGAATGAACTGAGTACCAACTTTTGCAGGTTCCATTGAGAAATTTAAGTTTGCATGATTTAGGACACTGCAAAGTCATCCTTTGTGATGAAAAATGTGGTCTGACCATATCATGTTACTGACTGTCATTTTCCCAAACAAAATCACCAAATTAAAATTCTTAGAAACATCAAGCATCATTTCTGCCATCGTTTTCAATGTGGTAGCTGGGACTAAGATAAATATCTACAATGTCAAAGTCACTATGGAGGAGGACCTCAACTCTTCTCCAAACTAACAGAAAGCCATGCTATGTTTTCCATAAGAAATGCTGAACATGGCATTTTAATTTCACCATCTAGAATCAAAACTATGAACATCATCGTGAGAGAATCAAGGTCAAACATTTTACATGCATGCATACCTCCGACAGGTTGTTGCAAATCCTACTTATTGACTAAAAATCAAGGTAAGGCCATCATATACCATAAACAAAATATGTCATAGTGAAAATGAAAAATGCTGATAAGAGATCACAAAAGTACATCAAAGAACTTAGTGCAAAAAGACACACAATTCAATCAAATTTGTTACCTGATTGGTCTTGATCTTCAGACTCTAGTTCCTTAAACCTACATATTGCTTCCTCCTCAAAGCGTTCACGTCCATCAAGCAAAACACTAAGATATCTATATATATTACTCTGAATCATCAGTTTAATATCCTGCAGTTCCTCTGAAGTAAACTTGTTGCCATACAGAAATTTAGCCTGTTGAATGAGGCAGGACAAACATTATGAAAATGCCATCACTTGTTTTCACCACAATCAAAATATTCTTACTAAGGACTCATTTCTTCTTTGGACATTTTCTTTTTCCCCTGGTCATTCACTCCTTTTCCATAACATTGTAACCAGTTGGACTAATGAAATAGGACAAGCATACTGATTTACGAAGCCAAAAGGCTAGGGCAAATTCTTGTGCTGTTGCTAATGGTTTAAGTTTTCTCTCTCCCAAGCTGGACGGCCATAGAACCAACTGGGCTCATAATCTTTGAGGTCCAGTGCAGATTGATTTTCAATATAAGTTTCATTCATAAGGAACTCATGCACTTTCCTCACAATGAGAGGGGCTGATTGCTCTTCCACATTTATTCATGCCAAAATGATGTGCATGGGTTGAAAACTGACATTGTAACAGAGATTGTTACAGTAAAAGCTAGAGAATGCAAACTATGCACATTGGATTAAGGACAAGAACCTAACCAAATTGGTATGCGTATGTGGCCAAGCAAGAGCAAGAATTCTAAACCAAATTGGTGCATGCATATCAGAGAGAGAGAGAGAGAGAGGAAATTTCTTATATGAAGTGTATCCCCATCTTTTCATTTTGCATTTTGACACATCACCATTTCATCAAGAAATCAAATGTTGACCTCATGGAGTCTCCATAAGTTCTGTGTCAAAAGAAGTAAAATGCAGTGAAAATCTAGTGCCTTCAAAGTACAATGCATCCCAGACTCAGGGGACATCTTTATAATACTTCAGGTATATGTGAAGAGCCTGATGTTGGAAAATAATTTGTGAAAACATTTAATATTATCAAATTGGAGCTGAAATATGCTAACTGGCTACACATATATCAAACCTAAACATCATAAGTTGCATGCATCATAAGCAATAACAAGCATACAGGATATTCCTGACCCCAGCTGCATCCTTTGCAACATAAAAAGCAGAATAATTTTCCAACACTAGGGCCTTTTTTTCACAAGCTTCAGTTACACCCATTTAGCAAGAGACCCTGACACAAGAAATGGGTCTTATCTAACAATTGTTTTACCCCAAGATTGTATATTACAGTCACTATTAAAATGATGCTCAGACAGCAGTGTTAACTAGCACTATTGAAGAAAGCATAATCTAAGTACTGAAATGAAAGGCCATACCTGCTTAAAGATAGTGCTGGTTCCAGAGCCTTGAAGCCCGAGTAGAAGAAGCTTCTGCACCTTTTTCTGCTCCAGATAGTTTGGAACAGTTGTGTTACAGCTAGGTTTATCTCTCTGTCCATGAGTCTGACTGTGGAGCACAGGCAAGGAGAAAAGTGTACAGACCAACCGTGTTGATGCCTATCTAGCAGAAACCAAATCCACAATGTTTCACAAAGGCAAAGATTTTACAATAGCTCTATAAAATTATTGATGAGTTTTTCAGTATATACCTTGTCCCAAATGTTCCCTCTGATATTATTTTGGCCTTCCTCTTCATAACGGCCATCATGATAGACCCAAAAATGAGTACCACGGGGGCACTGCACCCTTGCCAGCTGATAACATTAGAACCACATTAATGGTTTCGTTGGGCATGACTAAGGCATCAATCTTAAGCAATATAGAAGACTAATGGCCTACCATATGTAACCTTAATATACTCTCTGGGCATGAGTAAATTAAAAAATAAAAACACAATCTATCTCCCAGCAACTACCATTAATATAACAAAAGTGCTAGATAACTAGGGACAGTATGGGTGCACAGCATGAGTGCATTGCATCAACATTAAAGACCTAACTAAAAAAGAAGAAAAAAAAAACATATGGCTTAAAATGCATACAGCAAAACATAGCATACAAATCCGCAGCAAGTAGCTACCTGTAGTTGGAAAAGATTCGTTCACATCATATTGGCAGTTCCTTTCTTAAACTATAAAATTGGTATCTGCTTTTCACTAAAACCATTTTTTTTTTTTTTCTCTTTGATAGGGACTCAAACTTGAGACCTCTCAATCTCCAAACTTCAACATTAACCATTAGACTGCATATACATCATACCCTTCGCCAAACCCATGGTATAAGAGACTCATGCATTAGGCCACCTTTTTCATCTCACTTTGAACTAACACATACCTTAGAAAAAACATAATTTTCTCACAAAGGCAACTAATCTAATCAATTTTTGATTGGGATGCCTGAAGCATAACCAATGATAAATGTAGTGAACTCAGATGGAATGTCTGATGATCAATGTCACTTCTAATAGAATATCGGGCTTATAAAATTAACACAAAGATTTCGATAGAAAGTAATGCCACAGAAGGAATTATGAAGAATGAAGCCACCAATAACACTAATTTGCATCAATATTCTTTATTCTGATCCAACTTGGTTCACAAAATATGTCAGAAGGATTATCATTATTCATTTTCTTGAAGTTAAAATTGATGCACCACAAACAAGACAATGGTGCCTAATTGAAAATTATTCTGCACCTGCAGCAGCATTTCAACTGACTATTTATAACAGAGGTAAGGACAATGGATGTGATAGATGATACCTTGTGCTCCCTACATGCCTACGAATACTAAAATTAACTAAGTTCCTAACAAACTGCAGCATGTTGGCTCAGTTTTTGGCATAAACCTGACTTGTCTGTTCAGCTGATCAAGAATGAAAAACCCAGTTCATGGCATGACAGGCTCTGGACAGGTTTGTAACAGAATGTAAAAAGCTTTTAGCTTAGCTAAAGAAACAAATCATTAGCTTCCATATTTCAGCTCTATAATGAATCTTAAAATAATTGAATCGGTAAATCTGGACAAATCATTACATTTCATATCATATCTAACAAAAGCATGATAAGCAAAGGAAACTCAAGATGCTTCATTGACCAAGTCAATGAGGATAACCATATGAGTAAATACCATGAACATTGAATGTATTCCATCAATGCACCGAATACAGCTTAAATTTTATACAACGCAGTAGCCACATAACCACTTGCAGCATAGCAAGAACAAAAAGAAAGAAGAAAGAAACAAGATTAAAAGGACTTACTTTTAGCACCCTGTGCTCAAGTCTAGTAATCTCCCGCCCATTAATATAAACCTTAGTGTTCCCATTGCTAGCATCAGAGCTGAGTTTCCCAGTGAAATTCAAGTTTGAACTAATGATTCTATCTGGTTTTTCTCCCTCCTGTAAAACCAGTAAGTTCAGAAGTTTAAGAAGCTTCCCACTTAAAAATCCATTACTAATTCAGGGCAAGTTCTTAAATAACTTGACTGGCATGCCACATGTTGATAATTGACTCACCTTTCCCCAAAGCCCAGATTCCTTATCGTACCAATATCTACCAGGCTTTAACTTCAGGGGAGGTAATAGGCATCCAAGCATTTCAGTCATTTCTTCTGGTTTCAGAGGGAAGCCATTCACAATGAGCTGCTCTGGCCGAAGCTGATTGGCAGAGCATTCTTTCTCTGCTTTCATAATTTGCTTAACCTCCAGTGGACTGAGCAACCGAGATAGTAACCTTGAACGTCTTCCTAATTTCGCCCGTTTTGAGTCTTCTATGGGTTGCCCAATACATGTCAAGCATTTGCGCCCTTCAGGCATTGATCCCATTGCCCTAAGCACACAATTGCCACAATACTTAACATCACAAACCAGGCATGATTCCTTAGTTTCCCACTTCCCTTTCCCACACCTGTAACAAACTCTGCTCCTTTTCTTCTTCTTTCCTTTTGAGACCCCAACATACTCAGAATACACTGGTTTTTCTATATCAACATCTTTCCTCTCAGATCTATCCACAGTGTTAAATGTGACAACCGAGACTCTCTTTACTTCATTAATCACTGGCTTTGGAGGATTACTTGTAGAGTTGTGGCCAGATCCTGGGGAAGCTGAAGCAGAAGCAGAGGAAAAATCAGGGTTTTGCAAGACAGATACTACCGACTCTGAGCTCGCTGACACTCTAGGACTTTGAGAAGGAGAACTTGTGACACCAGCAATGCAAGACACTGGCAGAGGAATTGGCTCAATTACCAAAGGAACTGTATTTGCAGCTGATCTCTGAGACTCTGAAAGTGGTTCGGCAATTGGGATCGCACGGGAACTTGCATCCAGAGGTTCAACCTTGGGGACTTCATATGGAATCGGCGGGCCCCTATACTCCAAAGCTATGGAGTAGTCAAGTTTAGTGTCATTGTCAGGCAAAGGAGCTCCCGTAGAGAGCATATTTCTGACCAGTTTCCTCCGGCTCTCACCCGCTTTTTGCTCCATCTCTGCCACAGTACCACCAGCTAGCTATATATCATCAACTGCAGCATCAAACTGACAATTTTTAAATGTCAGTAAGGCCCAACTTTAGATATGGCAGCCTTTTTGGGGGCATCATCAAAATACAAAATGATGATATTATTATAGGCACCAAAAGATCACATATTAACTAACCAGAGAAAGATGAAAAGCGCAAATCGAGTGATATCCTTGACCCGGAATTGCAATCAAACCCAGACATAATCAACGGGGAGCCGTGGCAATGGACGCTCAGATACTTTGAAAGCCTTGAACCTCGGGAAAAACAAAATCAATGGAAAAATGGATCAAAAGTTGGATCCAACAAAAAGGAAACCAAATATTAAATCACCTGCTCACGGTCTAAAGCACAAATCCCGTGTAAGGTCAAACGCTCGAAACAGTAGAACCAAAAAAAAAAAAAAAAAAAAAGAGCATTCAAGTTGAAATGTAGCAAAAATTCAACTACTTGCCAGTCCAGGCGTGACTTTTTTGATCTATAATAATTAAAAATAAGAAAACCCCACGTATTCAAAATGAAATGAAGCTACAGTCAAAATCTAATATCCCACCTGCAACCTGATATTACAATTTTTTTCTTTTCTTTTCTTTTTTTCTTCTTTTGAGACAACTCAAAGTCCAAGTTTTGAAAATAAATAATCAATGGTCAAAAAATATATAAAAAAATAAAAATAAAATACTAATGAAAACCCCAGAAGATCAGAACCAGGACCGATTCAACCAAAAGAGAACCAAACCCACCACCAAAAGCCATCAACTAAAGGAACTACAAAATCTAGAATAGAGCGAGAGAGAGAGAGAGAGAGAGCTAGGAGACATAATCGCGTTGACCCAAAATAATTGCGAGCGATTATGACTTTTGAACTCCGACCAAGGACAGGGACAGGGACTTTCGTTGCTTGATTAACCGATGACTTTCGTTTCTTCGAGCACATAAGTTAAAATTTCATATGGTCTTATTATTATTATTATTAAGCATAGACCGATACGTTTTCATTTGAAAGATAGTAGAAAAAACCCCAAACAAATAAAAAAAGAGAAGAGAGAATCGAAAATAACAACCACCCCCCCCAAACCATATATGAATAAGAAGATTAAAATTGCGGATGTCTCTACTTCTAATTGGGTTTGATTCAATCGAACAAATGAGTATGCTCTTCATGTTCACATTATTGATTGTGATTTGATTTCAATCTTAAAGTTCTTTTCTTTAACAATTTTCTGACGAGTTCATGGTCGTAGGCTTACCCTGATGAGACAAAATTTCTAACCATTTTGTTGCCACTAAGAGCTTCGGAAAGGAAAAAAAAAAAACAGAGAGAGAGAGAGAGTCTCTCTCTTAACTAGAAAATGAACAAAAATTTTAAATTTAAAAAAAAAAAAAAAACAAAACAAACAATTAACATAAATTTTAGAATATAGAGTGCAAATTGTCATCGAAATCACAAAAAAAAAAAAAAAGAAAAGCAGGTTAAACATAAAAAATTTCCCAAAATTCAGAGGACGGCCATGCGCGGCTCAGTAAACTAGGCCTTGCCCTGGTTTTGGTTAACTCTCTCTCACATGCGATCAAAGATGAAATTGAAAACCAAAAATCCAGGAAATCTTCTGTTGCACGGTATCGAAGGAAACAAGGGAAGAGATGCAAAATGCCTAAGAATCCGGGAAAGCACTTTGGTTCTTCCTCCTTTCCCTTTACAACCCCTCCTTTTCCATCTAAATAAATGAGGACTCAAAACCCAATATAAAATTCCACCGTTGATCTGCTAGCATTTTAGATCATATGGGACTATTTATTTATTTATTTTTTTCAAGTACACAAGTCAGTGGTGATACAGCCCCCCCCCCCCCCCCCGCTAAACGCCAACGGCAGAGATGCCTGCCGTGACGTCTTGGGGGGTTCTTGGATCGCTGCTTTCCAAAGAAACACCGCGAGGATCTTCTCTAACCAACAAGGCCAAGACATTGAGAGAACTCCAAGCCGTGGCCACATTGCCACTAGAGTCCCCCAAGGTAACAGCAAAGACCGCGTCAAAGCCACCTGCTCCAGGGACTCCAACTAGCAAAACCCCATCCATATTCATAGTAGCATCCAGAAGCTGGCTCTGTGATTCCGGTTCTATCTGCAGATTTCGGAAAGATTATAGAAAGAAGAAGAAAAAAACAAAAAATTGGGGTTCATTAAGAATGAGAAGGAGAAAATGGTTAAAGGACAAACTTTGAGGATCTCATTTGATTTGGGAACCATGGGTGAAGAATGGAACCTCACGTCATACCCCGAAACTTGCAGTACAGGATAGATTTATGAAGATAAATAGGTCACAACATCTTGCCTGTTTCCTCCAATAGCCAAGAACAGACAGGAAGGGTTGGAAACCTTCATTTAGACAATTTAGCTACTTTTGGCTACCATTTCCATATGCTATCATGTGAGAAAGGAAGAGAAGGGGGGGGGGAAATCCTGTCCAGAAAGTTAGATACTGAAACATCTTTGACTTCTCCAGTAGCCAGATTTAAATTAACAGAGGATTTTCTATGGTTGATACTTGACAATGTCTGATTTCCTTCATATAATCACAGGGAAAAAACTAACCTAAGAATGGAACCAAAAAAAAAGCTTTTTTTTTTTATAAGTTTTTCAAAGGAAATAAAACAAGGGAACTAAGTAAGATGTTTCAACGTATCAATCATTTTCAAAACAACCACATCAAAAACCCAAGCAGGGATTCACGAAAACAGAGAATCATAACAGAAGTTGAGAAAATTTACAAAAAGAACTTGGATAAATAATTTTGATGGCGAGATCTCCTTCATGGGAAATGAGATGGATATTAATATCTGAAATTGCAAGGACTAAAAAGGACTAAATGATAATGATCGTCAAATGAGTATGAGCACATTGGTGAAGTGATTATGACTGATCTGTTTCATAAAACAGTAATGCTTGAAACTCCTATTAATGCTTTTGGAAAGCAATACCCAGTCTCTCTTTCTGTCCACTGTCTAGAAAAAGGGAACAACAATTAAAAAAAGCAAGTAACCAATTAAATAAAATCAACCTACCGGGATGCCTGCTGCCTCACCCAACTGGCGCATTTGATTTCTGATTTCAAGGATGGCAGTTCTTGCTCCAAATAATGAGTTAACGACTGCTTCTTTGCTTGGTTCAGTGGCTAGCTCTATCCACTATTAGAATGAGCAATATCATGCAATGATGAGAGTGTCTGAATATCAGAATTAGGGTGAACACAAACAGACTCATGGTTGAATTAAATAAGTTGAGGTCACATGGTATAAAAGATTGATCATCAAATAACATAAGTTGAATAGATTCAAAAGGAATAACACTTTTTTTTTTTTTTTACTTTAGGTGGGGGGGTGCAGCGGCTGACAATTGGGAAAGTACAGGTCAAAATTCAATTAGATCCACAGTATTATTCTTGATAATTTGTTCGCAATTTTTATTCCAGTAATCAAGAGAAAAAAAATATAAAAAAGCATCAAAGTACACGGGGCTCCTACACCATGGGTTTGGGAAAGGGTTAGATGTTCCCAGGAGTTTTTTTTTTTGCAGCTCTGAACCTATAACTTCTAATAAACTCTTAATATAAAGCCTAATAAGATATATTTCATCTTAAATTTCAAATCATCAATACTGAAGTTAAATCGAAATACTATTTTAACATCATTTAGTAAATGAACTTTCCTAACACAGATTAAAGGGGGATATTTAGAGGCTATTTTATTAGGAAAACTTATATACCAAAATGAAAATGAACAAGAAAACTTTCAGATGGAGGGGGTCATGGTCCTGTTTGCCCTCTTTGGTCTGCCCACCGAGATGCCTAGTTGTGAAGTACTTGATGTCCCAGCTACACATGCTATACATAAAGAAGCATGAAGCTGTTTAACCCAATAACTTGCAGAATATGTACAGCTGATAACTGCAACTAGCCAATTTAATAAAGTGAGAGGCTGTCAAATAACCTCACTCCATGTGAACAACAGCTCAATGCATTAATTAGAAATGTGATTATCCAAGCTGCCTTTTGAAACCCTCACTATAAGTATATCAAAAAACCTAGAATCCCCTGTTATTTTTTTCATTGATCTTCTTATTTTTTGACAGGTAATCTATAATCTTCCACAATCCTGTGGCTGCCAAAAATTTACCACTAGATGAATAGTGACGTGAGGAGAATCCTTGCATGGCAGACTGAAGGACAGTGGAGCATGGTAGCAGGCAGAGACTGGTGAAAGAGGTTACATTTGTCTGGTCAAAAAAGTGTATAATGCACAGGTGCCAATCAGTAAATTTGGACTTGATTAAGCGAATAAGTGACAGTTTGCAAGCTGCCATTTCTTCAGTTAGATGTCTGGTTTTAGTTTATTAGTCAAGAGGCTGCATGATGTTAATTCCAAACTATATATACTTCTGGAATATGAGATGGATAAGTATGGTTTATGTCCTTTCGATTCTCTCTTCCTCCTCTCTGTTTTTGTCCAATCCTCTCCTTTTGCTTCTAAAGTCTCCTATTAAATGTTTTCCTACTATCAACTACAGCCGGCACCTAAGTTGCAGTACTCTTTGTTCTATTAATCTTCAATTATTTATGAATAATTTGTAGACAGGCGATGACAACAAATTCTTAATCCCAAATCTAATTCAGATCAGCTACATGAATCTTTTCTCTTCATTCCGTTCTATTGTAGACCGAGTTTTCAAAGATATATAATTGTTCTAAATCTTTCCTGACCAAAGATTTCTCTGTCAACTTAGGTCATCCTCCCTTCTCCTCTCGCCATCCATTTGGATTTTGTCATCCTTAATAATTAAAGCACATGTTGGTCTACATTGGACATGTCCAAACCAGTGCAAACATTACTCCCTCATCTTGTTTCCAATAAATGCTACACCTGCTCAACTACTAAGATCCTTATTTCTTATTTTTTCCTTCATAGGGTGGTCGTACATCCATCTAAACATTCTTATCTCATTTTGTAGACAGGAATGGATAGTTCATATAACAGTATAATGAATGGTAGACAAGATTTTGGAAGGAATATAAGAGGGAGATCCATATGTATCTTTTGCTATGTGCTTTTCTATATTGAGTGAAAACTAGAAATATTGTCTTCCAAAAGAAAATCTCTCCTTCTGAATGATGAAAGCCCATAAAATTGAATTCTAAAAAATCACCTATTGACAGGATGCAACAAAATAAGCTTCAAGGATGACGAGCAAAGCCAAGTAATTGCAATTACTAAAATTTCAATGATTTGCCAGAAAATCAATACAATTTCTATGTAGATGAGAAAATCAAGTGTTGGAATTACCTTCTCTGATCTTTTCTTGCTACAGCTGCCTATCACACATTTGTACACATCCCATTGTTCTTTTGCCAGCCTGCTTAAATTATTGAGTTGAGCTTCAAGCTCTGAATTTGCCTCTGACAGCTTTCTCCATGTTTCTTGGGATTTCTGAGGGTCAGACTTCTGCCACTTTTTCACAGAGCCTACCATGGATGGTGTGGATGATCCACCAGTTCCTGGCTCTCCCAGCAACTTCCAAGTTGCACCAAAATTATCATCAGCAGGAAACCAACATGTTAATCGATGACAAGCTTAACAAAGCAGAGAAATGCTGCTCATATTACAGGAAAATAAAAAAAGAAAGACCTAGACCAAACATTCCATCATCTGCAATCAACACAATTCTATTGACAAGAAGGAAAACAAACATAAACATGGTTTTCTTCTGAAAGCCCCCCCTGGTGCCAATGATTGCTTCAATGCCTTATAATTGCAATCTTATCTATAGGTTTCTCAAGTGTGTCAGAAGCTTCCAAGACTGATTGATTCAGCCATAAAAGACATTATGGTAACTAGAATTCAGAATTGAATAGAGGTCAACTAATCAAAAATGATAGGCCAAGAGAAATTCATGTGCAAAGACATAAGGGAGGTCTCATGACTGCAATTCAGGAATTAATGGAAGGTATTTCTTGCAAAATGGTTGTTATCCAAACCCCAGTCAATTAGTTTCTTTTTATTTAAGAAAAAGGACTTCTGTCACTAGATCAATGTAATCAAAGCAATGGCCTATTGTCCTAAAATAACACCACAATTTAAATGTATGCACGTATAACAGATTTATGCATTTAGAAAGAAAATAATATAGCATGTAAATCTTAAGATGCTTACTAGGCTCATTAAAGGTGGTAAGGAAAAGTTAATTCTCTCATGGTTCCACTTTGCTTTCAAGATGTCAGAAACAGCTTCCTGCAATGGCATTCCTTGCATCACATCCTGCAACATTTCATGGAAGTGGTAACCAAAAGAAATTACTGTTAAGTTCTTTCCAAGAAACTTCCAAATCCTAGTCTACGTTTATCTTGAAAGGTCCAAGATACAGCTGAATCCTGTGTATTTCAACAATTTATCTATCAGAGTTGGTTTGAATAATACCAATGAACAACTGAATTCTTGTTATCTTACTAGTTTAAATCAATCTATTAGAGACAAGATGAGAGTTGTCCATTTGTCTAATCACAGACAAACAATATGATTTAATGGCTGAAAAGTAAGTTTTGCACTATGGAGCCAAGAAATCTATTTATGGCAGATTTGATGGTAGTCATAAAAACTTTTGGAATAGTTGAACAAGCTAGAAAAGAGTTGAGAGTTGCCCAAAGCACTGGGAATGTTGACCTTAGGGTCAACACTGGGAATGTTGCCAACACTGACAAAAGCCATAAGGGCGAAAATTTGGCACAATTTGGCACTAAAACTAGTTCCAGTCAGGATTCTTTTAAGGCTGGTAGCAGTTCACAAGTTCAATGTTTCATGTGTGGTGAGAGAAGAAACAATCTTATAGTTGCCTACAACAAAGAGTGACTTTGGCTAAGCTTGCAAATGATAAGGAGGCTCTAGGTGACCCTGTATATGATAACTGTATTGATGAAGAAGAGGATATTGATGTGTATCCAATTGAAGGAGTCCTTAGTGGTGTGAAGAATAATGCTGCTACTACCAAAGAAGAGGGGGAAGACTGGAGGCAGTGTAGCATTTTTTGAACTTGTGTTCTTTACAATGGAAAGATATGTGTTTTGATTATTGATGAAGAGAATATGGAGAATGTGATTTTAAAAATGCAGTGAAAAACTGAAATTGATTATTGAGAAACACCCACAACCCTATAAAATTCAATGGCTTTTAAAAGACAACTAAATACTTGTTTCTCGTTGTTTAGTTAAATTTAATATGACAGCTGATTTGAATGATAAAGCTTTGAGTAATGTTGAGCCAATGAATGCTATTGATATTCTTTTGGGCAGATTGTGGTTATATGATTATGATATGACTTCATATGCTAGTCATGTTGCTAATTTAATTTTCAAAGAAGTGGTAAGACTACATAAATTTCCTACATTTATTGTTTCAGATAGAGATGCAAATTTTGTGGGACACTTTAGGAAGATTGTATGGAAGAAATTGAGGACTCAGTTGAAATATTCTAGCACTTGTCATCCACAAAATAATGGCTAGATAGAAGTTATGAATAGAAGCTTGAGCAATATCTCAAGATGCTTAATGGGAAATTATGTATAGTACTGGGATAATGTGATGCCACAGGCTAAATTTACTTATAGTAATTTAGTCAATTGAACTATTAAAAAGATATCATTTGAAGCTGCTTATAGTTTGAAGCCAGAACATATGCTTGATCTAGTGAAAAGCTACAGTAAATAATGATAGGGAGGCACTTGTTGAACATATTCGCCAAGTCTACAAGGAACTAAAAGCTGCTTTGAAAGCAAGTAATAAAACTTATTCTTCTACTACCAACCAGCATCAAATGTTTAAGGAATTTTATGAGGGTGACTTGGAATTTGTTCATTTAAGGTGAGAAAGGTTCCCTAAAAGCATTTACCATAAGCTTAAGTCTAGAAAGTTTGGGCCAACTAAGACTGTAAAGAAGATTAGTTACAATGCTTACTTGATAGAGATGCCACATGACTTCCAAATTAGTCCAACTTTTAACATTCCAGATTTGCAATTTTATGAGGGACTTGATGGAGAAGTAGTTGCAATTGAAGAACAAATTTATTGATACCCAAAAGTTCATCTGAAAGTTATTTAAGAGGTTTTAGATGTTAAGGAAGTGAAATTACAAAGAGGCAATCAATATCAGAAATTTTTGATCAGGTGGTTGGGAAAATCAATTAGCAAAAGTACTTGGATTGAAGATGACTTGAAGAGGATTGATCATAATGTCTATGATGAAGCCCTAAAGGTTTTCATGCCCAAGACAAACTTCTCCTTCACTCAAGAAGAATGAAACAGAAGCATCTTGATATGTTGTTTTATTTTACTTATTTATTTTAGTTCAAAGTCTCGTAATTAGCAATGCAACTATTTTAGTAGACAGATGACTAAGATTATATAGAGTATTCTTTCATTAAAGATTGAGAAATAGAATTTTATTTCAATAAAGATTGCATTTTAATCTCATCATAACATTAGCATAAAAAAGTTTTGTTGTTGGATAAATTTTACAAATTTGTTATTTTATCAAAATATCAATATTTTTTTCCAGTAGCAATTTTCTCTAAACCTTAACCTTAATTCTCTTGTTCTAACCTCAATTTTCTATCTAAATTCAGCTCTTATTTCAGTTTTTCTACACCAATATTGCAGGTGACTCCAAAGAATGTAAGATCTGTACAACTGTTTTAGTTGACACCAAATCAGATTACTCAGACTGGTGAGTCATTTGTGCAACATCAAAATAAGGTTCTTCAGTCAACTGTTACAAGTTGTAATGTACCTTTGTTGATGCTTCATAAAACTTTTAGAAGGTCAGAAAGAGAGAGAATTTAAATCTTGTTTGACTTAATCAAGTGGATTTGATGTTGCATGTAGAATTATACAGGATATCACATGTATGAAATCTTCACAAATTAGGTACTTCTCTTTCTCCCAAAGCCTCACCTTTGGCACCAATTTCAAGAATGGAAAGTGAAAGGTGCATATAATTAATTTGTTCTCAGGCCTCAGTTGTAACCATTGACAAGTTGTGAAGGTTGACAAGTATCTTGGATAGATAGTATCGTTTAGGATTAATCACAGATCTATGGAATGCATTGAAAATTCCATCCCCACTTGTGGTATCAAGTGTTAACCATGTGCCTTTCTGTATACGGGGTCAAGCATCAGGCATCCAGAGTACAAGAGGTCACATATAGATTCAAGAATGGGAAACAAAGAACCTTGAGGCAGTACAAAAAACTGGCATCCTGTATCCACCTCTCATGATGACCACATAACTTGCACATATACTTTGACCCCTTACTTCAGCATAAAATTCAGCCATGGGCAGGGCATGTGCACATATGATTGTATGCTGCACACAAGAGAGAGAGAGAGGGAGGGAGAGAGAGAGAGAGAGAGAGAGAGAGAGAGAGACCTGAGCAGAAGATAGCACTTCTGGTGAAAAGCGGACATAGCGTTGACTGCCATAAACTGCAGAACTGACATCAAACCCACTGCCAACTTTCCCTTGAGCAATACAATGAGCAGTTTGAGCTATTATGTGCACCACATCAAGATCTGGAGATTCCTTAGTGTTAGATGAGGATGAAAGGTCAACCACTCCAAAGTAATGAAGTAAAGCAGCAACTACAGCTGTGGTCATTGCTGCAGATGAACCCAATCCAGTTTTCGCAAGTTCAGGCTTGCAACTTTGGCTGTTTGCTTCCTCATTGAATGTGATTGATGCAAAAGGATGAAGTGCAGCCAATGACTCTTGTGTCAAAGGGAGTCCACGTGCTTCAATCTGCAAAGGGTAAAAAGTAAAAGCACATCCAAATCAAAAGACTTACAATGGAATTTAAAAAGATAACCTGAATTGCATGTGCAACTTTACTTGCACGGCACAAGTAATAATTTTGTACTTCCTTTCAAAAATGGAAACAACTGAAAAGGATCACATACTATTATAAAATTGAAAAAGGCAAACTAGACAAAGGATTATAAACTATTACCCCACTTCACACTTTACAATGCCCTTGCATTGTGGAGTTTGTGGAGGGTCAGATGTAAGCAGCTGCATCCTTCCCCTCATTACCATATGGAAGCTGGTTCAGGGACTTAAAGTTGGGACCTTTCTAAGTCCTTATAGAGAGCAAGCAAATGCTTGTTATCTTCAAAAGCAATTGTAAGATATGACATCAGCATAGGAAGGAAAATTAATGCCTCCAGAAAACAACAGTTTCATTGTGGAGTTTGAGGAGGGTCAGATGTATGCAGCTGCATCATTCACCCAACAACCATATGGAAGCACTTTCTATGACTTAAACTTTTGATGTTTCTAAGTCCCTATAAAGAGTAACCAAATACTCATCATCTTCGAAAGCTATTGTAAGATATAATGTCATCATAGGAAGGAAAATTAAATGCCTCCAGAAACAACAATCTTATTGGCAGTATTGGAGTACCATGAAATACTTGTGAAAATAATTAAGAATGTTGCAGAGGAAACAAACATCCAGTCATGCTCTACCTACAATTGAAAAGGCAACCAAGGAACAATGCATGAAAATGACAAATATTACATAGTTTGCAAAGAGATAAGTACCTGATTTCGGTATGAATAGAAGTCATTACAACCTAAAATTGTGATGTCAAGACCTGCATGCTAACCCAGTTGAAACATTAGATGCATTAAGTCCTGCTGCTCCAATGGTGTATCATGACAGGGTAGACACAAAACACCAAACACTACCTTGCAAGAGTAGTTTATTTAGTGTCTCTTTCTTCTCTTTGTCAAAAATAGAATGTGCGGTTGCTACTGCATACTGCACACCTTGTTCCACAAAGGGGTTCTTTGATTCACTGAAATTTCAACCAACAATAGTAACCACCACCTCAAAATTCCAATATACATTGCTAAAATGTTTGTGCTGTTCTGGACTAGGCAGGCTTTTTCTCGAAGCACATAAAAACAATTTATAACCATAAATATGCACAACACAATCAGACACATGCTGATATGAACCAAACAGATGATCCAAGAACTAGCAGAACTCTTGAATGACAATACAAGGCAGGAACATATAGCCAACGGAAACTTGCCTGGAACAGACGCACTGGAGATTAAAATTCTGGAGTGACAATTTATACATGCTTTCTCTGGAGAGCTGAGGAGACGTTAATTTCACATCAGTCCACGCCTGTAAGGTGGCACATAACACAAACGATTAACAAAGAATCTCTACACTCTGGTAACAATATTCTTCAAGAAAGGAGATGCCAACCACTTTTGGCATCCAATATCAACTAGTTTGATATTTCTTAAAGCCAAAGCCAAGGTTTTAAAAGGAAAAGATCATCCTGCACAATCATGAGAAACCAAGAGGAGATAAATCAGGACAAGGTCACGCATACCCATGCCCAGCTATCAGGCTTGATTTCATCGTAAAGAGGTCTGACAATGGCATAAAATCGAGCATTTGTGCTCAGTACAATCCCTGCATTGGGTCTCTCCAATATAAGGTAACCTCCGGCTATCAAAACCTTCCCAGGAGCAGAAGCAATCCTGCGATGTATTAAAAATATCAAAGAAAAACCAAAATCAATTAGCGCGCGCGCACACACACACCCATATCAAAAGACCTCCTAAATAATTCATTAAAATAGCCATCACTACATATCAGAACAGACCCACAAACTATAACAAAGCCAAACAACGGAGGGAAACCGATTAACACCCAGAAAACTAATCGGGGTTTTCTTTATTATTATTATTATTATTTCGCAGTAGAAAATGTATGACGGCCTAATGGGGAATACAATAAACGAAAAAAGGGGAAAGCTTGAAGCTTCATCAGAGCTCTTGGAAATTAACTTACACAGCCATTGCTTGTCTGTCAGATGGAATAGAGACGATCTAAAACTTGTGAATGATGTGATGAAAGGGAAAATTGAGGAAAATGGGGTTGGCTGATTAATTATAATAATAGAGTGATTAATCAATTAAAAGAAGTCAACGCAATGCACGCAGATGTGGGGACCGAGAAGTTGAGGGGTGAAAATCGCAGGCCCGCGTCTTTGTTCGGTTTAACGTTGGACCCCGCTAGTGTTTTTGCGTCTGTTTCAGCCTTTTGAGGCACTTCGGATCTACCGGTGGTTGTTAGGTATGGGTCTAAGTTTTTTTTTTTTTTTCCTCTCATTTTAACAAAAGTAAGATTGAAAAGTAGCAATAGCAATAATAATAATAATAATAATATAATTTTATTATAATTAATTATAAAATTTAATAGTAAAATTATTAAAAGTTTTTATTTCATTATCTATGATTCAAATTCTAATTTCTTTAAGTTTATTTATTATGCCAATTATAAATATTTTATTAAAAGTGTTAAAATAAAATATTTAAAGTATACTTTTAATAATAATTAATTAATTTTCAGGTAATTTAGATTTAATAAAAAATACTTGATTAAAATTAAAATTAAAGTTATTATTTGTCATAATTAGTACATTAATTAATTTGAGAATCTTTCAAGTTAAAATTTGTAATAGAAGGATTTAATGAAATTAAAATTGAATTATTAACTAAATTTAGTTAAAAATTTGTGTTGGAAAGATTAAATGAAATTAAAATTAAATCATAGACTAAAAATCAATTTTTAGCCATGATTATTATTTTACTTAATTTAGGATTTTTTTAAAAAATTAAATTTATTAATATATTTAAAATAAATAAAAAATATAAATATTCTTAAAATTTAAAAAAATCTATCAAAATGGTAAAAAAAAAATTGTAAAGACTTAAATTATAAGTTTATTTCTTTTTCTTTTACCTTTTAAGAAAATAAAAAATAGTAAAAAAGTTAAATTATGAGTATTTTTTGTTACATTTTTCCTTTTCAAAAAATAAAAAGAAAATTTTTGTGAAATTGTTTTCTTTTTTAAAAAAATTAAATTTGGGAGATTTTTTTAATTTTTCTTCATTTAAAAAAATATAAAAGTAATTTTATTTGATAGTATTTGTTTTCTTATTTTCTCTCTTAAAATGTTTAGAGAATTAAATTTTCAATATTTGAGAAGAGACCTTTTCTTTTCTTTTCTTTTTTTCATTTATTTCCCTTAATTTATAAATTAAAGAAAAGACACCATATATGCAAAATCTATGATGTACCTAAGAAAATTATTTGGCTAAAAACTAATATATAAATTGAAAAATATAATAGAGAGAAAAAAATAATAATAATGTAAATCAAATATATAAATTTTATAATGTGAGAAAAAAAAAATAAATACACGTTGAAATCTTAATTTTATTTAAATGTCAAAAAAATTATAAACTAATTATTAAATTAATATTAAATACTAAAAATTATAAGAATTTACTAAAACATTATAAAATTAAGCAAATATTGTTACATAAACAAAATTGGAAATAGAACAAAGGAAAATAATTGAATTTTCTCTCAATTTTGATAATATATATTTAGTAGGTTTATACCCATATATGTGCATCTTCTAAATATCAAATGAGAAGAGTAAGAATAACAAAAATTGGAGATATATTTCTAATAATAATTAATTAAACTAATTTAATTTTAATTTAGATTTGAAAAAAAGTAGCCAAGCATACAAGTCTTAGAAATATGTGATATGTATTGAGTAAACTATTATACATATTATATTCTAATTAAATAAAATGAATTTTTAGTTATGATTATTATGGTACTTAATAAAAAAGATTTTAGAAATTTTGATTTATTAATATTTGAACAATTTAAATAATTATTTTAGCTTTTAAATTAATGTAAATATTATAGAATTAAATTAAATAAATAATAATAATAATAATATATAATGTCAAATTATTTTATATTTTACATTTTTATTTCATTATCCAATACTAATTTTCAATAATAGTTCCATCAAGTAGATAGAATTTTAATTGTTTAAGCCTTTTTCTTAAATGAGATTTTATTTGAATAATCTTTTTTAATTATAGTAATTAAGTGAAATTAAAATTAAGTAGTGGACTCTCTCATTGGATTTATGCAAAATACTTCCCCTTTGACAACAAATCCAAAGAATAATAGAAGAGAGAAAGGGAGAAGAGTTAAAGGATAACTCAGCTTCTAAGGGATGACTGAATACTTAAGTTCAACTTCTTTTATTCAAGATGTCCCAGTTTCCTATACCACAACAAATTCTCATCTTTGGTGTTCATGTAGTATGTGTTCTTACTTCTAGAAATTTGGTATAAGTTTCTATTTGTTTTTTCACCCTTAATAAGCACGACACCATTTTTTAATTCCTTTACTGTGCAACCATTCTTGTTGAAAGTAACTTTATGTCCATCATTACAAAGCTGGCTAATACTGATAAGATTGTGTTTTAGCCCTTTAACATAAAGCACTTTCTTTGATTTTACCTTTTCTACGCCAATTTCAATAGCATCGATATCTTTAATCTTTAAGGTACCATCATTGCCAAATTTAACTGATCCTCCATCATATTTTGCTACTTTTTTGAACTTCTTGGAATCTCTTGTCATATATGAAGAGTAAACACTATTTAAGATTCATGACTTTTCCTTCTTGGAAGCTTTTAAGGCTATTTCCATAACCATAGATGTTTCTCTTCCTCTTATTCTTCTTAGGCTAAATGTTGGAGCATATATAAGTGTTTTCCTTTGCACTCCTTGACTGAGCAGCAATAGTTGATGTGTTCTCCTTTGCACTCCTTGATCGAGCAGTAATGGTTGGCATGTTCTCCTTTGCATTCTTTGACCAGGCAATAATGTCAAGCAATCCTCAGCAGTGTGTCCAACCCTTTCACATCTTCTATAAATCTCTCCCAGCATATTAAACCTATTTCTTAGTGGAATATGACTTCTTTCTACCTGAGTCTGCTTTCTATCTTGATAGAGTTTCCCCCTAGACTCTTGCCTTACGCTCTCCTTCATTATAGGCTAAGTATTCCAACATGCATTAGCCTTGTGCCCATACTTTCCATAGTTCCAACAAAAACCTTTAAACTTAGATTTACTTCTTTTACCAAGTTCATGTCTTCTTTCTTTAACAACTGGTGTGGTAACTTTCTCTCCATCTTTGACAGTCTATCTTCTTTGGATGGGAGTTTCCACCACGTCTTTCTTAACCCATTTTAACTTGGGTTGGTTTTTTTTCTTCATCACATCATTGTGCTTACTTTTGGGTACAAACACAATTTTTTTCTTTTCTTCTACTTTCTCACTCGGCTTTCCAATGTAACTAAGTCCTTTCTTCCCCATTAAATGAGGTCCTTGATTGCTTAGACACTTATCCAACTTTTTGGTAGAATCCTCCTTGATGATATTTGCTAATAATGACTCTTCTTTCACTTCCATGGCCTGCATAAAGCTTTCTTTATACTTTTTTAGCTTGGACTCGGCCTTGTGAAGCTTGGCTTGCAAAGTCAGCATCTCTTGCTCTTGTGTAATCACCTTAGCACCAAGGTCTTCGTGTATCTTATCTTGCTCTGCCTCAAGTATGCTCAGCTCCTCAATTTTCTTTAAGTACTCCTTCTCTTTTACTTCAAACTCCTTTACCTTCACTTAGAGATTAGATTCATCAACAGAAGAATTTTAACACAGTTTCTTAAGATGAATTACCTCTTTTTCTAACTTGCTGTTTTTACACAAACAAGCTCTCAACTCATTCTTAAGTTACTCCAACAACTTATCCTCTTCCTTTTCTGTTGATTTCTCCTTACTTGAAGATTCTTGATTATCATCTACTTGAGCAACTAGCACATCCTTTGTAGCCTCATCATCGGAATCATCATCACTTTTTTCTTCAAAATCTTCTTCCTCTAGCTTGCTTAGGAAATTTCTTCTTTTGGATCTAAAGAACTTCTTTTTCCTATTGGCACTTGAATTTCCAACTTTAGAGTAGCTGGATTGCTTTGTCTTCCTCCTAAGGACCATTTTATCATCATCCTCACTATTTGCTTCTTTTCTCTTTGGGCAGTCTACAACAAAGTGCCCAATTGCTCCACAGCTAAAGCACTTCAAGGGTAATTTTCCCTTGTACTTCCCTTTTCCTTTCCTCATATTATTGGTAATGAATATCATGGCCTCATTCAATTTAATATCACCATCTTTTTCTCTAGAACTGCTAACGGATTCCTCTTTTTGGTCTTTAATCCTTAACTTTATTATTGCCTCGAAGGCCAGCTTCTTCTCTGCCTTAGACAACTTTTCTTTCTTCATTAGGGCTATTCTCATTTCATAAGCCACCAATATACTATACAGGTCATCTAAGGGCAGCCTATCTAGATCTCTATCTTCTATGGAAGAGACTTTGGCATTGTAAACTTCTAACAAGGTTCTAAGTATTTTCTTTACCACAGTGGCATCATGGATCTCCTCTCCATAACCTCTAATGGAGTACATAATTTAATTGACTCTTATGAAGAACGCATCCACCGTCTCATCATTCTGCATCTTTAAGTTTTCGAATCTGTTCTTCTAGATTTATAGCTTGACGTTTTCACAACCTTGTCTCCTTTATAAATGTTCTTTAGTTTGTCCCAGATTTGCTTAGCTGTGTTGCACCCCATCACCTTTATGAATTTTTTATCTGATAGGAAGGTGTATAAGGCATTTCTTGCCTTTCCATCACACTCCAAGTTCTTCTTATTAGTTGGCACCATAAGATCACCTTTAGCAATAGGGATAAAACCATTAACAGCAAACTCAAACACATCAAGATCAAGGGACATCAGATATGTTGCTGTTAGTGTAGGGAAGCCTCATAGATGTGTTGCTGCTGCTAGGAAGTCTCCTAGATGAGCTGAGACGTGTTGCTGTTGCTGGTATACCCTCTTGGACGTGTAGGGACGTGCTACTAGTGTTGGTATACCCTCCTAGACCTATAAGGATGTCTGTTACTACTGGTATACCCTCTTAGACGTGCAGGGACGTGTTGCTGGTTTACTGGAAAGCCTTCTGGATGTACTGGTGTGGTGGTCGGTTGCTATTGTCACTTTTGTGAGGGTTTATTGGTGTGATGGCTGTCTTGGTGAGGGTTTACTGGTGTGGGTGGTCGGCTACCTTCCTTTCTTTCTTTCCTCTTTGGTCAGTTGTACCTTGCTACTTCTCCTTAGTGGCTACTGCACTTTCTTTGGTGGTTACTGTACTTTCCTTGGCCGACTGCCTTGCTCTCTTTCTTTCTTTCTTTGGCCGATTTTCTCAAAATTCTACAGCACACATTTTCTTTTTGCAAAACACCTAAGGTTTTTTATAGAGCCTTGAGATTAGGACTACATAATCATCCACAGTCATCATTAATTTCCACATATTGCCTTACAATTAACGGCCAAATTTGAATCTTAAAATTTAGGGTCAACGGTCAATCTTGACCCCTAAAATTTAGGGTCACAGTCAACATTAACTCCTCAACGCCAAGGTTGACCTATCATCACCAATTTTTCTTAATGACCTCACTACATTTCAACGACATTCACAACATCAAATTAACATATATAATCGTGTGAGATGGTGTTGACAACAAATCCAACATTAGCCATCAAAGATGGACTCAATAGGGAGATATAGTGGGGAAGCATGATCATAAACACACATAGAGCCTATGTCCTCTATTAGCCTTTAAACCAAAAATTCAAACTTGCCTTTAAACCTTCGAATTTAAGATCAGCCTCTTGAATTTTTTAGATAAGGATGCCCTCCAAATAAATGAAATCCAAACCTCTTTTTTTGAAACTCAATTATACTTCAAACAAATCAATATGCTTAATAAAGATTAAGAACTTCTTTTAAAAGTTATCAAGCGTAATACTAACCCTTCCTTAGAAAAAGAATACCTAGAAAAACTCCTCAAAGCTTATCTATTCTAATATCCCTTTAATCACTAAACTACCTTATGACTTTACAACCATCCTTTCCAAACAAACCTTGCAAAAAAAAAAAACACTTCAACTACCCAAAACCTTTAAAATGCTTTGAAAATTGTAAAAAAAGACCTCAAATAACACCCAATCCAACAACATAAGGACCAAGAAATCCTACAAATCCTTTTTTTAAAGCATTTAAAGAATAAAAACCATGAGAGAACTAACCTAAAGGAATCAAAGTTTAAAAAAATCCAAAACCGTGAAAAACTTTCTTTTGATTTTTTTTTTAATTTTTGAATAAGTAATTTTTAGAAAATATTTGGTTAGAGTTACTTTTTTTTCCCTCAAATGATTTTAAATTTAAAGTTCCCGACTTCTCCCTAAGATCTACTAGTTTGTGATACTGAAAGGGGGGGTGAATCAGTATCACTACAATTTGCAATTCGCAAGTAAGTGAACAACTTCAACCTCTTCTTAAAAGCGAACTCTTTTTCAGACTCGACTAAGGTAGATCTATTGCTACCTACTAATCACAATAGTCCCCAAAGTCACCTTGAAGACACCTTGCCTAATAGACAATTCAGATATTCTTGTTTAGGTCTTTGTTAGGTTATAGGTTGGCTGATACTTTATTTGCGTTCACAACTCAATTCAAAACACAGAACGTAAAGCAAATTAAGGACACACGGGATTTACATAGTTCCGTCAACATAACGTACATCCATGGTGGTAGGGACTCTCCTTTACCGAGACTATCCACTATACTTGAGAATTCCAGTTACAATAGATGTCTTAATCCTCTGCTCCTTTCACTATTGCAATTACTAAACAAGTACAATACAAAGAGTGTCACTTACTGTGTCTACCCTTCTTCTAACTTGTCTTGTCTTTGTTGAATTGAAAGGTTGCTCCACTACTGCTTAGAAGTTCACCGCAACACTCTCTAACCTCTTTTGAAGAAATCTGGAAATATGTTGAGTTCTTTCCAATGCTTCGCCAAATTTCTTCTCTAGGTTGTCTTGCACAGCTCCTGCTTTCACTGTCTCATCGTCTTACCTATCTCCTTGTTTCACGCCAACGCATGTTCTGGTCTCACGCCGTCGCACGTTCTGGTTTCACGCCGATGCACGTTTTGGTTTTCTTCTCTTCCAGGGGTGATGCGTTTTGGTTTTTGCTCTCACCTCACGGTTCTGGTTTTTTTCCTCTTCGCTGGTCTCATGCCTCACGCCTCACCTGTTCATTTCTCTCTCTCTTGCTGTCCAGCCAGATTTCTCTCTCTTACCGCCGGATTTCTTTTTCTTACCATCCAGCCATTCACCTCTGTTCTGCCATCTAGCCATCTCTAATTTTGGCCGTATTTTCTTTTTCTTGCCTTCCCGTCGACTCCGATTTAGTCGTTCTTGGGTTTTCACCAGTTGTCTATTTTTGCCGTTCTGCTCACTTTTTCGGCTATCTCCCCTTTCTCTTTCTCTCGACGGTTGTCTCTCTCTTCCGTATCATTCTGCTGTCGCCCCCTTCACCAGCTATTTCGATCGTCTTTCTTTTCTACCGATGGTGTAGGGTTGCCATGTTGTCTCCTCGTTAACCGTCTAGCCGTTATGTCTGTTTCTCTCCTATCTCCGACGACGGCTTTTCTCTCTCTTCCAAGTATTTTCTCTCTCTTCATCCGACGACTTCTCTACTATGCTCTCTTATATTCCTTTATATACTCATAATAAAAGCCACTATGTAGCAGTTTCAATTCCCCCTAAATATGCACTTCCCCTTTCTTAACAGCTCCCTCTGCACTATTGCTTCTCTTCCCCTTTGCCAACCAATTACAAATCTCAAAAACTTGCAAAGTAGAGATGGAGGATTCACCTGAACTTCAAGCTTGAGAAGGCATTTGCACAGATAGACTCAATTTGTACTTTTCAAACAGCTCTGTGGACAGAGGTTTAGTTAGAATATCTGAAATTTAATCTTTAGTGCCAACATACTCCAACTGAATTGTACTCTGTTCCACTTGATCTTTGATGAATTGATATCAGATGTCAATATGCTTGCTCCTCGAATGTTGAACCGGATTCTTGCTGAGATCAATAGCACTTTGATTATCACAAAGTACACTCACTGGTAACTTCACTTTAATACCCAAGTCTGCCAATTGTCTTAGCATCCATATCACCTGTGTGCATGCTAAACAAACAGTCATGTACTCAGCCTCAGCTATGCTCAAAGCAACACTATTTTGCTTTCTACTTAACCATGCAACACATTTTGAACCCAAGTAGAAGTTACAGCCACTGGTTGATTTTCTATCATCTATACTTCTTGCCCAGTCTGCATTAGTGTATGTTGTAGTTTAACAGAATCTATGGATGGATACCACAAACCCATTAAAGCCAATCTACTTAGTATTTATGCATGTATGTATTACTAAAGTCTATCTACTCAACATTTGTGTGTGTGATTGTGTGTAAGAGTGATAGTTTGTGCATTCTACAAAGCATTGTCTTTAGACTTTTTGCATTAAATTATACTATTGTTAAGACCTTTTGCCCTAGATTGTCTAGATATTATCCTGTTTATGTCTTTAGGGAGCTTAAATCCATCAATAACTCTTTGGACTATAAGTAATAGTATATCCCTAATCTTAGCTATGAATCTAATACTCTATAAAACCACATCTTATTCCACTTTCTCCAATTCTAAAACCTTTGAAACCCTTAAGATAAATAGTGAAGAAATAATCCTATAAGATTTTAATAAAAGAATTGATAATTAGGAAATACCTAGGGTTTATAAGGATTAAATCTATAAATCTTTCCAATTAAATTTTTTCAAAACTGATTTTACTATCAAAACCAAAGAAAAAGATATTCAAATTTCAAAATCTTTTGAAATTGTTCATCTTATGTCTCCAAAGTCTTTACAATACCATAACAAAAGTCTTATAAATACATTCACATAGGATTTGTATAGGTTGGAATCAAACCTCTTATAAATACATCCATAATGGACAGATGTCACCCTTCCTAAGTAATGGATCCTTGAAGAAGCAATATAACCTTAACCTTTACTATAAATAGAACTAAATGCTGATCACTCTAAAATGTTGCAACACTTGGATGGAAAGGTTGTTCTTTCCTTCAATAGAAAGTTAAATAGTTCTCATGTCTTTGATGTAGCCTTAACTTCTTCCATTATAGACTTGACAAACCTTTCAAAACCACCCTTATCAACCTTTCTTACAAATATACCCTACAAAACCCAAGTCTAAACCTTATCTTTAAGATTTTTCACCTTTGATCTCTTTAGTACCTCCCTACAAAATGTAGACTACTATGCAAATATTCCACATCTAATCTATATAAATCTTACAAGTTAATCTCCTTCAAGTTTTCCCTCTGCATCAGTCATCACTAAAAATACTTTTTATGAATTTCATGTTTTAGAAAAGAATTTTTAAGTTGACAAAAAGTGTTTAAATTATGATTTTTATGTAGATCATAATGTATTAAAAAAGAATTTAAATTTTCAAAACTTTCTATAAACTTGTCATGAAATACAAAACAAGTTTTATGATTTCATTTCAGAATAAAAAGCTTCTATCTTGTTTTTTAATTAGTTTGAAATCTATACTTTACAAAACAATATTCCTTATCCTTTCCAAAATTCTTCAAATTCTATTATTTTCAAAAATAAAACCAAAGTGTGGACTACTTCTAATGACCATGTCATTGAAGCCAAACACCTACCTTTAAGAAATTTGAAAATCACAAATCAACAAAATACTATTGATCTTACCCTTTTCAAAATTCCTAAAGAAAATGATGACTCAAGAAGACTTTCCAAAATGATTATTGTTGTTCTCACAGTCTTGTATGAGTTGTAATTGTTATTAACCAGATTTAAGTGTGCAAGTAAAAGTGACTCATTCAAGCATTCAAGGGATGAGTTTTTTAGTAGAAAGAAAAAAGCAAGAAAAATAAATTAAGAAGGAGGATAATGCTGAATTTTGAATGGAACAGTAATATGAAGCCATATGGAGTGGCAAGAAAGGAAATTCGCCGCGGCTCCAGTAAACCCTACTAGGGTTTGCATAGAAGGGAGTATATAAACCAAGACTTATCTCTTTATTGAAAAACCACCGTAAGAAAAGAAATCAGAGAAGACGGCAGACTTGTAAACGTGAGGTGAGAGACCAGACCAAGACTAGCAAAGCCAAAACGTGTGACGGGGAGTGACAGACTAGAACATGCGACGGGGTGTGACAGACCAAAGAGAGACCAGACTTGGTATCCATGAGACGGTGAGAGACCAGACCAAGACCAGTAAAGCCAGAACGTGCGATGGGGCGTGATAGACCAGAAACGGTGAGAGCAAACCAGAAACATTATAGCAGACCAGAAACGAGAGACCAGCGAAGCATGAAACGGGAGAGACCAGACCTGGAAACCATAAGACGTGAGAGCAAACCAGAAACGGGAGAGACCAGACCTGGAAACTAAAAAACGTTGAGGATACAGACTAGAAATGTTAGGGATACAGATTAGGTGAGACATGAGACCAGGTGAGACCATGAGACGGTGAGACCAGGAGTTGTGTGAGACAACCTAGAGAAGAAATTTGGTGAAGCATTTGAGAGAACTCAACAAATTTTTAGATTTCTTCAAGAGAGGTTAGAGAGTGTTTTGGTGATCTTCCAAGCGGCAGTGAAGCAGCCTATTCAAATCAAGCAGAGGCAAGACAAGCTAGAAGAAGGGTAGACACAGTAAGTGACATTCTTTGTATTGTGTTTGCTTTGTATTTGCAATAGTGAAAGGAGCAAAAGATTAAGACATCCATTGTAACTACATTGCAATCATAGGGAATACCACACTAGTATTCTCAAATATAGTGGATTGTCTCGGTAGAGGAAGAATCTCTACCACCGTGGAGTACATCACATTGATGGAACCACGTAGATCTCTTGTGTCCTTACTTTGAATTTACATTCTGTGGTTTGAATTGAGTTGTGAACAAAGCTAAAAAATTATCAAACCCATAATTTGAAAGAAGACCTAATCAAGAACAACCAATCCGTGTAATAGGCAAGGTGTCTGAAAGGTAACTTTAGGGACTATTGTAACTAATAGGTAACAATAGATCTACCTTAGTTAAATCTGAGAAAGAGTTCATTTTTTAGAAGAGTTTGAAGTTGTTCACCTACAAATTAAAAAGGGGGTAATACTGATTCACCCCCTCTCTCAGTATTACATACTAGTAGATCATAGAGTGAAGTTGGGAACTTCAATTGGTATTAGAGTACTGGTTCACCAATTTGAAACTTAATAGCTTGGTGTACTAGTTTGAAGGGTTTCAGAAGTTTTAACTTGTCCAATATACTAAGAAATGGATGCTAGTGCCAATACCAGTACTACTTACAGCAAGAAGGTTCCAATCTTCAATGGAACCAACTACCATATGTGGAGAGCGAGAATGTAGGTGGTATTTGCAACCATGGGCATGAACGTGGTGAAATCTGTAGAGGAGGGTTTTGAACCTCCAAAAGAAGGTAGAGATCCAACCCCAGAGGAATTAAGGCAGTTTGAGATCAATGGGAATGCCTCAAATGTCATCATTTCAGTATTGACAGATGCTGAATATGCTAAAGTTATGGATTGCAAATCTGCTAAGGAGATATGGGATAGATTGCAAAAGGTCTATGAAGGTGATGGCAGAATGAAGGAGGCCAAGCTTTAAGTTTTCAAGGAGAGATATGAATCCTTCAGAATGCAGAAGAATGAGACAGTCCAAGAGTTCTTCACTAGGGTCATTGATACTGTAAACGACCTTAAAAGTCATGGGAAGAAAAAGAAGGACTCATCTATTATGAAGAAAATTCTGAGAATTTTGCTTGAGAGGTTTGCCTCAAAGGTGGTAGCCATAGAGGAGAGTAGAGATCTCAATTCTATGTCACTGCATGATCTCCAGTGCAATCTGATTACATATGAGATGAGAATAAAGTCAACTGAAAGCTCCTCAACATCAAAGCTATCAAAAGAGGCAGCTTTCAAAGCCATGAGACACTTGAAGATAAGAGAAGAGGAAGAATCATCCAGTGAGGATGATGATGATGAGGAGGAAGAAAGTGAAGGTGAAGTGTTGGCTTACTTTACAAGGAAATTCAAAAACGGGTCTAAGAAGGGAAAAGGACAGTTGTCCTTGAGATGTTATCGTTGTGGGTAAACTGGACACTTTGCTTTTTAGTGCAAAGTGAAACTTGATGATGAAGATGAGGATGGTGATGATAAGCAGAATTCAAAATGGAGAAGACCATCATCCAAGTCAAGGAAGTCCAGCAAGAAGACTGCTAACCCACAGAAGAAGAAAAGAGGCTCATTCAAGAGTTATGTGAGCCAGACAAAAGAAACTGATGAGGAGGAAGATGTAGACTCATCAGATGAGCATGCCTTTATGGCATCAGCTCGATGTGGTAGTTTAACCTTTAAAGAGGAAGAGGAGATTGATGAAGAAGAACCAGATCTTAAAGCTGAGTTAGAAGCAACTTTAAAAGAGATAATCAGGAGGGGTAGAACCATAAGAAGGTTAGAGGCCTATATAAAACAAGTTGAAGCAAAGATTGAGGAAGCAGAAAGTCAAAAGGATGAAATAAAGGCTGAACATATTGATTTGAAGAGAAGATTTAAAGAACAGATCAAAATATGTGAAGACCTTACTATGGAGCTTGGCTCAAGGACTTTAACAATTAAAGAAAGGGAGATAGAGTTGCTGAGACTTCAGCAACAACTCAAAAAAAAGTGAATAGAACTTGTAGAAGCTTGAAGTGGTAGGAGAAACAAGCTCTGCAAGAGAAAAGAAGAATGAAGAGAAAGTGTAGCAATCTGAGGCTGCATTGCCCAAAGATAATGAGACTTTGCCACAGAAGTTGAAAAAAAAGGTTAAGTCTCAGAAAGAAAAGACTAATTATCCAGGAATAGTGAAGGCTAAAAATAAAGAAGATTTGAAGAAGCAACCTAGGGTTACAACCAAAAATGAAGAAAAGAAAGTCAACCAGCAAAAGGGCTATGACTGAACAGAAGAAGGAGAAGAAGGTGGCTGAAATGAAAGCCACCCAACCAAAAAAGCCAGCAACCTTGCCTACATAGCAAGTAATGAACAAAAGAAAACAAGCTGTGATTAGACCCAAGAAGAGGCAATTTCAAGGTTATTGTCTTTATTGTGAAGTTTGGGGTCATAAGGCAAGTAAATGCTGGTGGAAGATACGACGCTGCATACAGGGGGAGACAATACAAAATTCAGAGGAGAACACCTGTCATGAGTTCTTGCACATACTGTAAAAAGCAAGGACACACTAACAAGGAGTGTTGGTGGAAGTCCAAACCAGTAGTTTCAAAGAACAAGTTTGCTATATTGGCAGACTTGGAACAGTGTGAAAGGTACAGGCAGGATGGCCATAATGCTAAGAGATGCATGACACTTCTCCCTGAGCAAGAGAAGGCACTTAATGGCACAGTAAAACCAACTGGTACAGTCAAAGCTAAGAAAAAGGAGAAAGCTATCTTCAAGCCAGTTCAAAAGAAGGAATATAGAGCTAAAAGAGAGGAGGCTAATATAGCTGAAATTGTATTAAAGGCTGACTACAATGATAAGCAATGGATCCTTGATAGTGGATGCATTTCACACACGACAGGAGACAAGAGTAAATTATTAAAGCTGAACAAGTCAAGAGAAGGTAGAGTCAAGTTTGGCAATGATGATTCACTCAACATTAGTGGTCAAGGGTTAGTAAATATTGGAAAAGGAAAGTTGAAAGATGTTCTGCACGTTGAAGGACTCAGATATAATCTAACATCTGTCAGCCAACTATGCAATGAAGACCATAAAGTAATATTCACAAAAATAGGTTTCTAAGTAAAGAGTAAAGAAGGTAATACTGTTATAGCCGAGAAGAGAACAGTTAGAAATTTATATGTGATTGATGAGGACAAGACAAACAGCTGTTTACTTACAAAAAAAGAAGAAAATCAACTCTGGCATAGGAGGCTAGGACACTTAACACAAAAGAACATGAGGAAGCTAACCACTACTCATGCAATCAGAGACATTCCAAACCTCAAGAGAGAGAGGGAGTATGTCTGCTTAGCATGCTCTAAAGGAAAATAGGTTAGAAAGCAATAAAAGACCAAAGATTTCAATTCTGAAGCAATGCTTGACATTGTACATACTGATTTGTGTGGGCCGATGAGAACAAAAGGGTTGAATGGTGAGAGGTACTTCATCTTGTTTGTTGATGATTATTCCAGAAGGACCTGCATCATGCACCTCAAACACAAGGTAGAAGTTTTGAAATACTTCAAGAGATATAGAAGATTGGCTGAAAATGAGAATGGAAAGAAGATCAAAGTATTGAGGTCAGATCAAGGTACTGAATTCACAAATGGAGCTTTTGAAGATTACCTTGAGAAGCATGAAATTCACCATCAGATGGTAGCAGCAAGAACACCTCAACAAAATGGGGTGGTAAAGAGGAAAAATAGAGCTGTCGTTGAAATGGTAAGAATTCTACTGCTGGAATCCAAGCTTCACACAAAATTTTGGATAGAAGCAACATTTATAGTCGTACACCTACTGAACAGAGTTTTACTAAGGCCCAATATTGATAAGACTCCATATGAGCTATGGAGTGGGAAGAAGACAATAGCCAAGTATTTAAGAATCATTGGCAGTCCATGTTTTGTGAAGAACAAGGAGCAAAACTTGGGAAAATTCCATGCTAGGTCAGATGAAGGCATCTTTGTGGGATACTCAGTAAAGACAAAAGGGTATAGAGTTTTCCTGCATAAACTGGGAAAAGTGGTCACTTCCAGTGATGTGAGAATAGATGAAAACTGAAAAATAATGCATAATGGAGAAGCTAAGGAAAGTGAAGAAGATGACTTCAAGATAGATGAAGAATCAGACCAACATGAAAAAGAGGGAAAAGAAGTAAGTTCAGACTTAGAGAAGAGTGAGTTTAAAGATGAAGAAAGAGATTCTCTTGCAACTAAGACTGTGCAAGAGAGAAAGACAAAGAAGACATGGACCAATGCTCATTTAGAAAATCAGATCATAGGTGACCCATCAGCAGGAGTTACAACAAGAAGAAGAATTGTGGGAGCTATTACTTTATTCTCACAAGTTGAACCTAAATCTGTTGAAGAGGCTGCACAAGACAAAGCCTGGGTCAAAGCTATCAATGAGGAGCTGGATCAAATCGAGAAGAATGAAACATAGGAGCTGGTTCCAAGACCCACTAACAAGAATGTCATAGGAACAAAATAGGTGTTTAAAAATAAACACAATAGAGATGGCAAGGTAATGAGGAATAAGGCTAGGCTGGTTTGCAAAGGCTACACTCAGATAGAAGGAGTAGATGTTGATGAAACTTTTGCACCAGTAGCAAGGTTGGAAACTATCAGAATGTTCTTAACTTTGGCAGTACGTAAGAGGTATAAAGTTTACCAAATGGATGTGAAATCAGCCTTTTTGAATGGGCTCCTAAAAGAAGAAGTGTATATTGAACAACCCGATAGAGTACAAATTAATAAGGATGAGACACACGTGTGTAAGCTGAAGAAAGCCTTGTATGGCCTTAAATAAGCCCCAAGAGCATGGTACAGCAGGCTGGACGCGTATTTGAGAAAGTTGAACTTCAGAAGAGGAATAGTTGATAATAACCTATATGCGTTCAACTCAGAGAAAGGCCAACTGATAACCATAGTATATGTAGATGACATCATCTTTGGAGGGGATCACTCTGAGCTATGCCAAGAATTTGCACAAAAGATGAGTAAGGAATTTGAGATGTCATTGATTGGAGAAATGACTTACTTTCTTGGATTACAGATAAAACAGTGTGAAGAAGGTATTTTTATTTCTCAGACAAAATATGCCAAAGAGATGCTGAAAAAGTTTGATATGGAGGATAGCAGACCTGTTAGTACCCCTATGTCAGTGGGTTGCAAGTTAACAAAAGATCAATAAGGAAGGAGTATAAACCCTACAGAATACAGGAAGATGATAGGGAGCCTTCTGTACCTTACAGCATCAAGGCCTGATCTCATGCAAGCTGTGTGTATTGCCAGCAGATTCCAAGCTGATCTTAAGGAAACTCATGTGTTGGTAGTGAAAAGAATCTTGAGATACCTCAAAGGGACACTGGAAATGGGTTTGTGGTATCTTGTCATGGATTCTATAAAACTACAAGCATACACTGATGCAGATTGGGCAGGACTTACAAATGACAGAAAATCAACCAGTGGCTGCAGCTTCTACTTAGGTTCAAAGTGTGTTGCATGGCTAAGTAGAAAGCAAAACAATGTTGCTTTGAGCATAGCGGAGGCTGAGTATATGGCTGCTTGTGAAGCATGTACTCAAGTGATATGGATGCAAAGACAATTGGCTGATTTGGGTGTTAAAGTGAAGTTACCAGTGAGTGTACTTTGTGATAATCAAAGTGTAATTGATTTTAGTAAGAATCCAGTTCAACATTCAAGAAGCAAGCATATTGACATCCGGTATCACTTTATCAAGGATCAAGTGGAAGAGGGCATAATTCAGTTGGAGTATGTCGGCACTAAAGATCAAATCTCAGATATTCTAACTAAACCTCTGTCCATAGAGCTGTTTGAAAAGTATAGAATGAGTCTATCTGTGCAAATGCCTCCTCAAGCCTGAAGTTCAGGTTAATCCTCCATCTCTACTTTGCGGGTTTCTCAAATTTGTAATTGGTTGGCAAAGGGGGAGAGAAGCAATAGTGCAGGCGGAGCTGTTAAGGAAGAGGGAGTGCATATTTAGGGGGAGTTGTAATCCATCTACTTCTGGATTATTACTCTAAGAAGATTATGAAGGACTGCTGCATAATGACTTTCGTTGTGAGTGTTGCCAACAATTACAAAGGGGGAGATTGTTGTTCCCACAGCCTTGTATGGGTTGTAATTGTTGTCAACCAGATTTAAGTGTGCAAGCAGAAGTGGCTCATTAAAGCATTCAAGGGATGAGTTTTTCAGTAGAAAGAAAAGAGCAAGAAAAATAAATTAAGGAGGAGGATAATGCTAAATTTTGAATGGAACAATAATGTTGTTCCCACAGCCTTGTATGGGTTGTAATTGTTGTCAACTAGGTTTAAGTGTGCAAGAAAGTAAAGCTACGTGGAAGGGTAAGAAAGTAAATTCACCGCATAGAGTATATAATGGTCTTGGAAGATAAAGAACAAGGTGTCGGCAATATTGAGTATTCAGAAAAACCTAGACAACCGACCAACCAAAGAGAACACCAAAAACCATCACTGGCAAGGACAAAGAGAAAAACAGTGCAGCCAATGGACGAATCGAGTGAACAGGAACCATCGTGAACAGTAACGTCGAGAGAGAGAAAACGTCGCCGATCGGCGAGAGAACGACGTGGCAAGAGAGAGTAACGAGACCAGATCGGGAACGGAGACCAGATCCGAGCTGGAACGGGTGAGACGAGACCAGATCGGTAAAGGGTGAGAGAGATCCGGCAGTTAGACGTGGGAAGAGAGAGAAACCGATGGTGAACGGAAAAACGAACCAAGAGAGAGAAAATATAGCCGACGGACGAGAGAGAGAAAACGCAGACCGGAGAAGGAAAGAAACCCGTGAGGAACGGCACACCATTGGTACACCAGCGGTCGGCGAAAAGACGACACGGCTGGACGGGTGGACGGCGAAGACCTATACGGCTAGATCGGAAGGAGAGAGAAGCCCGACGGCCAAATCAGAGCAGACCGAAGGGAAGAGAGAGAAACCCGACGGCCAAACCAGAGCAGAGTGGCGGGAGAGAGAGAGAAACTCGACGGTGAACGGAAAAGTGAAATCCGGTGAAGAGAGAGAAATCCGGCGAAGAGAGAGAAATCCGGCGGTAGGAGAGAGAAATTCGGCTGGACAGTAGGAGAGAGAAAAACGGACAGGCGAGCCGTGAAACAGTGAGATCGTGAGACAAGGAGACGGGTGAGACCGTAAGACGGTGAAAGTAGGCGTTGTGTGAAACAATGTAGAAATTCGGCGAAGCATTGAACTCAACGTATTTCCAAACTTCTTCAAGAGAGGTTAGAGAGCGTTGCGATGAACTTCTAAGCGACAGTGGAGCAGCCTTTCAATTCAACAGAGGCAAGACAAGCTAGAAGAAGGGTAGACACAGTAAGTGACACTCTTTGTATTGTACTTGCTTAGTAATTGTAATAGTGAAAGGAGCAGAGAATTAAAGACATCCATTGTAACCTGAATTCTCAAGTATAGTGGATAGTCTCGGTAAGGGAGAGTCCCTACCACCGTGGATGTACGTCACGTTGACGGAACCACGTAAATCTCGTGTGTCCTTAATTTGCTTTACATTCTGTGCTTTGAATTGAGTTGTGAACGCAGCTGAAGTATCAGCCAACCCATAACCTAACGAAGACCTAAACAAGAACACCCGAATTGTCTATTAGGCAAGGTGTCTGAAAGGTGACTTTGGGGACTATTGTGATTAGTAGGTAGTAATAGATCTACCTTAGTCGAGTTTGAGAAAGAGTTTGCTTTTAAGAAGAGGTTGAAGTTGTTCACTTACTTGCGAATTGCGAATTGTGGTGATACTGATTCACCCCCCCTCTCAGTATCACAAACTAGTATATCCTAGGGAGAAGTCGGGAACTTCAATTGGTATCAGAGCAAGGTTCACCAGTTTGAAACTTAACAGCTTGGTGTACTATTTTGAAGGGATCTAAAAGTTTGACTTGTTCAGCATACTGAGAAATGGAAGCTGGTACCAACACTAGCACTACTTATAGTAAGAAGGTTCCAATCTATAACGGAACCAACTACCACATGTGGAGAGCGAGAATGCAAATGGGATTCGCAACCATGGGCATGAATGTGGTGAAATGTGTACAAGAGGGTTTTGTGGCTCCGAAAGAAAGTAAAAACCCAACCCCAGAGGAGTTAAGGCAGTTTGAGATAAATGGGAAGGCCTCAAACGTCATCATTTCAGCATTGACAGATGCTGAGTATGCTAAAGTTATGGACTGCAAATCAGCCAAGGTGATATGGGACAGATTGCAGAAAATCTATGAAGGTGATGACAGAATGAAGGAGACTAAACTTCAAATGTTCAAGGAGAGATATGAATCTCTCAGAATGCAGAAAAATGAGACAGTCCAAGAGTTCTTCACCAGGGTTATTGATGCTGTGAACGACCTGAGAAGTCATGGGAAGAACAAGAAGGACTCATCTGTTGTGAAGAAGATTCTGAGAATTCTGCCTGAGAGGTTTGCCTCAAAGGTAGCAGCCATAGAGGAGAGTAGAGATCTCAATTCTATGTCTCTGCATGATCTCTAGTGCAATCTCATTGCATATGAGATGAGGATAAAGTCAGTTGAAAATTCTGTAACAACAAAGGTATCAAAGGAGGCAGCTTTCAAAGCTATAAAGCATTTGAAGATAAAAGAAGAGAAAGAATCATCTAGTGAGGAGGTGGATGATGATAATGATGATGAGGAAGAAAGTGAAGGTGAAGTATTGGGTTACTTTACAAGGAAATTCAAAAAGGGGTCTAAGAAGGGAAAAGGACAATTGGCCTTAAGATGTTATTGTTGTGGGAAGACTGGACACTTTGCTTCTAAGTGCAAAGTGAAGCTTGATGATGAAGATGAGGATGATGATGATGAGTCGAATTCAAGATGGAGAAGGTCATCATTCAAATCAAAGAAGTCCAGTAAAAGGACTGCCAACCCACAAAGGAAAAAGAGAGACTCATTTAAGAGTTATGTGAGTCAGATAAAAGAAGTTGATGAGGAGGAAGATGAAGAATCATCATATGAGCATGCCTTTATGGTATCAGCTAAAGGTGGTAGTTCAACCTCTGAAGAGGAAGAGGAAAGTGATGAAGAAAAGCTAGATCTTGAAGCTGAGCTACAAGCAGCTTCAAAGGAGATAGTCAGAAGGGGCAAAACCATAAGAAGGTTGGAGGCCCATATAAAACAAGTTGAAGCTAAGTTTGAGGAAGTTGAAAGTCAAAAGGATGAAATAAGGGCTGAGCATATTGACTTGAAGAGAAGATTTGAAGAACAGATTAAAATATGTGAAGACCTTACAGTAGAGCTTGGCTTAAGGGCTTCAAAAATTAAAGAAATGGAGATAGAGTTGCTGAGACTTCAGCCACAACTCAAAAAGAGTGAGGAGAACTTACAGAAGTTTAAAGTGGTAGGAGAAACAAGCTCTGCAAGAGAAAAGAAGAATGAGACTTTGCCACAGAAGTTGAAAGAGAAGGTTGTGACTCAGGTGAAGATAACTGAAGAAGATAAGATAGTTATCAAACCAAAGCCAGGGCCGAAAAAGATGTATGTGGTTAAAGAGCAGCAACCCATAGCTGCTACGTCTCAGGAAGAAAAGAAAGTCAGCCAGCCAAGGGTAATGGCTGAACAGAAGAAGGAGAAGAAGGTGACTAAAATGAAAGCCACACAAGCAAAGAAGCCAGCAACTTTGCCTACACAGCAAGTAATGAACAGAAGAAAACAAGCTGTGAGTAGACCCAAGAAGAGGCAGTTTCAAGGTCATTGCCTTTATTGTGGAGTTTGGGGTCATAAGGCGAGTAATTGCTGGTGGAGAAGGCCAGTATATGTCTCCAACTTAAGAAGATACGATGCTGCATACAGGGGGAGACAATACAGAATTCAGAAGAGAACACCTATCATGAGTTCTTGCACATACTGTAAAAGGCGAGGACACACTGACGAGGATTGTTGGTGGAAGCCCAAACCAATAGTTTCAAAGAACAAGTTTGCTATATTGGCAGACTTGAAACAGTGTGAAATGTGTGGGCAGGATGGCCATAATGCTAAGAGATGCATGACACTTCTCCCTGAGCAAGAGAAGACGCTTAATGGCACAGTGAAAACAAACGGTGTAGTTAAAGCTGAGCAAAAGGAGAAAGCTATCTTCCAGCCAGTTCAAAAGAAGGAATATAGAGCAAAAAGGGAGGTGGCTAATATAGCTGAAATTGCACTCAAAGCTGACTACAAGGATAAGCAGTGGATCCTTGACATTGGAGGCACTTCACACATGACGGAAGACAAGAGTAAATTGTCAAAGCTAAACAAGTTAAGAGAAGGCAGAGTCAAGTTTGGCAATAATGATTCACTCAACATCAGTGGTCAGGGGTCAGTAAACATTGGAAGAGGAAAGCTGAAAGATGTTCTGCATGTTGAAGGACTTAGATATAATCTAGCATCTGTCAGCAAACTATGCAATGAAGACCATAAGGTAGTATTCACAAAAACAGGTTGCCAAGTAAAGAGTAAAGAAGGCAATACTGTTGCAGCTGGGAAGAGAACAGCTGGAAATTTGTATGTGATTGATGAAGAAAGAGATTCTCTTGCAACTAAGACTGTGTAAGAAAGAAAGCCAAAGAAAACATGGACCAGTACTCATCAAGAAAATCAGATCATGAGTGACCTATCAACAGGAGTTACAACAAGAAGAAGAATTGTGGGAGCGACTGCTTTACTCTCACAAGTTGAACCTAAATCTGTTGAAGAGGCTACACAAGATCTAACTAAATCTTTGTCCATAAAGCTATTTGAAAAGCACAGAATGAGTCTGTCTGTGCGAATGAATCCTCAAGCCTGAAAATTAGGTGAATCCTCCATCTTTACTTTGCGAGTTTTTCAAATTTGTAATTGGTTGGCAAAGGGGGAGAGAAGCAACAGTGCAGGGGGAGCTGTTAAGAAAGGGGGAGTGCATATTTAGGGGGAGTTGAAACTGCTGCATATTGGCTTTTGTTATGAGTGTTGCCAACAATTACAAAGGGGGAGATTGTTGTTCCCACAGCCTTGTATGGGTTGTAATTGTTGTCAACTAGGTTTAAGTGTGCAAGAAAGTAAAGTTACGTGGAAAGATAAGAAAGTAAATTCACCGTGTAAGCCCTATTAGGGTTTTATGGAGTAGAGTACTTAATGTTCTTGGAAGATAAAGAACAAGGTGTCGGCAATATTGAGCATTCAGAAAAACCCAGACAACCGACCAACCAAAGAGAACACCAAAAACCACCATCGGCAAGGATGAAGAGAAAAACAGTGCAGCCAACGGACGAATCGAGTGAACAGGAACCGTCATGAACAGTAACGTCGAGAGAGAGAGGAACGAGACCATATCGGGAACGGAGACCAGATCCGAGCTGGAACGGGTGAGACGAGACCAGATCGGTAAAGGGTGAGAGAGATACGGCGGCTAGACGTGGGAAGAGAGAGAAACCGACGGTGAACGGAAAAGCGAACCAAGAGAGAGAAAATGCAGCTGACGGACGAGAGAGAGAAAACGCAGACCGGAGAAGGAGAGAAACCCGTGAGGAACGGCACACCACCGGTACACCAGCGATCGGCGAGGAGACGACACGGCTAGACGGGTGGACGGCGAAGACCTATACGGCCAGATCGGAAGGAGAGAGAAGCCCGACGGCCAAATCAGAGCAGACCGAAGGGAAGAGAGAGAAACCCGACGGCTAAACCAGAGCAGAGCGGCGGGAAGAGAGAGAAACTCGACGGTGAACGAAAAAATAAAATCCGGCGAAGAGAGAGAAATCCGGCGATAGGAGAGAGAAATTCGGCTGGACAGCAGGAGAGAGAAAAACGGATAGGCAAGCCATGAAACAGTGAGATCGTGAGACAAGGAGACGGGTGAGACCGTAAGACGGTGAAAGCAGGAGTTGTGTGAAACAACGTAGAAATTCAGCGAAGCATTGAACTCAACGTATTTCCAGACTTCTTCAAGAGAGGTTAGAGAGCGTTGCGGTGAACTTCTAAGCGGCAGTGGAGCAGTCTTTCAATTCAACAGAGGCAAGACAAGGTAGAAGAAGGGTAGACACAATAAGTGACACTCTTTGTATTGTACTTGCTTAGTAATTGCAATAGTGAAAGGAGCAGAGAATTAAAGACATCCATTGTAACCTGAATTCTCAAGTATAGTGGATAGTCTCGGTAAGGGAGAGTCCCTACCACCGTGGATGTACGTCACGTTGACGGAACCACGTAAATCTCGTGTGTCCTTAATTTGCTTTACATTCTGTGCTTGAATTGAGTTGTGAACGCAGCTGAAGTATCAACCAACCCATAACCTAATGAAGACCTAAACAAGAACATCCGAATTGTCTATTAGGCAAGGTGTCTGAAAGGTGACTTTGGGGACTATTGTGATTAGTAGGTAGCAATAGATCTACCTTAGTCGAGTCTAAGATAGAGTTTGCTTTTAAGAAGAGGTTGAAGTTGTTCACTTACCTGCGAATTGCGAATTGTGGTGATACTGATTCACCCCCCCTCTCAGTATCACAAACTAGTATATCCTAGGGAGAAGTCGGGAACTTCAAATAATATGAAGCCATATGGAGGGGCAAGAAAGGAAATTCACCGTGGCTCTAGTAAACCCTACTAGGGTTTGCATAGAAGGGAGTATATAAACCAATACTTATCTCTTTGTTGAAAAACCACCGTAAGAAAAGAAATCAGAGAAGACGACAGACCTGGAAACGTGAGTAGAGAGACCAGACCTGGTATCCATGAGACGGTGGGAGACCAAACCAAGACTAGCAAAGCTAGAATGTGCGACGGGGAGTGATAGACTAGAATGTGCGACGGGGCGTGACAGACCAGAAATGGTGAGAGCAAACCAGAAATGTTAGAGTAGACTAGAAACGAGAGACCAGCAAAGCATGAAACGGGAGAGACCAACCCTGGAAACTGTGAGACGTGAGAGCAGACCAGAAATAGGAAAGACCAGACCTGGAAACTGAGAAATGTTGGGGATACAGATCAGGTGAGACGTGAGACCATGTGAGACCGTGAGACGGTGAGACTAGGAGTTGTGTGAGACAACCTAGAGAAGAAATTCGGTGAAGCATTTGAGAGAACTCAACGAATTTTCAGATTTCTTGAAGAGAGGTTAGAGAGTGTTTTGGTGATCTTCCAAGCAGTAGTGAAGTAGCCTATTCAAATCAAGTAGAGGCAAGACAAGCTAGAAGAAGGGTAGACACAATAAGTGACCCTCTTTATATTGTGTTTGCTTTGTATTTGCAATAGTAAAAGGAGCAAAAGATTAAGACATCTATTGTAACTACATTGCAATCATAGGGAATACCACACTGGTTCTCAAGTATAGTGAATTGTCTCAGTAGAGGAAGAATCTCTACCACTGTGGAGTACGTCACATTGATGGAACCATGTAAATCTCTTGTGTCCTTGCTTTGAATTTACATTCTGTGGTTTGAATTGAGTTGTGAACAAAGCTAAAGAATCATCAAACCCATAACCTGAAAGAAGACCTAATCAAGAACAACCAATCCGTGTAATAGGCAAGGTGTCTGAAAGGTAACTTTGTGGACTATTATGATTAGTAGATAACAATAGATCTACCTTAGTTGAATCTGAGAAAGAGTTCATTTCTAAGAAGAGTTTGAAGTTGTTCACCTACAAATTAAAAAGGAGGTAATACTAATTCACCCCCCCTCTCAGTATTACAGACTAATAGATCCTAGGGTGAAGTTGGAAACTTCAATTATTTATCAAAATAATTTTTTAAATGCTTATCTTCATTCCTTAAACACCTAATTAACTAAGATAGAAAATCACTTCCAAAAGAATGATTACAAAACCATTTTCCCGCAAAACTTTCTCTAACTTTTCCTCTACACCTTAAAAATTTCATCTTCAAACTTTATTAAGTTACAAAACCCTCCAAAGAATCATTACCTGATTCCAAAGAATTTGTAAAAGTTATCTAAGTCCAACTTTCCAAAATCAACATTTCTAAGCCCTCTTCCTATAAAGCTCTCAACATCTTCAACCAAGATTCAAACCAAGAAACCTTTTAATTAGAAAGTCCAAAGCGTAACAAAATTTTTGGCCTAAGCCCATCATTAGCCTCATTATCCCAGACTTGGATATGTAAAACAAACCCAACATATTAGCCTAATGCAAATTCAATGCCTTTTCTATTTATGAATAGAACATTGACAACATATCTAAATCCAATATTCTTAGTCTTCTACAACATATGACTATGGCCATTAATTCTTACAAAATCCAAAACCATTACTGAATATCTTATCTTAGGATTTTTAAGACAACTTAAAGGATGGTAGGACTACCATCTCTTAGATTCTTAAAAATTTGAAATCCTCTAATCTATCAAAACTATAGAAAACAATGTTCCTATCCTTAATAGCTTAGAAAACCCTATTGGGAATGCAGTAATTTATATCATTCTTACAATCTCTTTATAATTCATTGAAGATCTTTCTCATTTGAAGGATAAGAATGCTGAACTTTTTAGTAATCCTAGATGAAGAAAGTTCAGTAACTTCTAAAACTACAAACCACTTTTGTTTTTTTTACCAAATTTATGCTTAAAGAAGACTCTAAACAATTGTTCTAAAAAGAAAAATTTCTTATAGGACTTTCAACACTGTTGAAATAAAGAGTTAGAAATTCCTTGCAAAATAGCCTTGGAAACCCATTCCTATATGACCAACTCACTTATGAAGAATTAGTTAGCTATTCCAAAAAAGAAGGTTTCAAAATTTATTAAGATTTGAAACTTTAGAACTAAGCATACGAAACTAGTAAAGAAATATGAAATTGAAAGAGAGATACAATCATTGAAACTTTAGAATTAGAGGACATCTTTAATGATGAAATAATTGCCAACATTGAAAACCATATGGAAGGCTAATTGTTAAAAAAAAAATTACAAAAGTAAAAGCAAAAGGAAAAATTTGCTTTTGATGCAAAAAAAGACGTAAAAACACAAGGTAAGAAAAGTACAAACCTACTTTCAATTAAGTTTGCTAGCTTTGCAATAGGATAAAACAACTTTCAATGCTCCAAAGGAATCCAAAGCTTGTGATATATCAAAGAAGGCTTCCCTTAAGACTATAAAAGGAGACTTAAAGATCAAGAGAAGGCATCCTTTTGAATTCGATCCTTACAAAACAAATCCTTTACAAATCCCTCTCATCACCTTTGTAACATATCCCTCTCTCCCTTAATGTGTATCAACTAGATGTGCATTTCTTCTCCCATATTATAAATTCTGTAAGTTTTCTTTTGTTTACAAAATTTTGTAATTCCTCCCTTCTTCTTATAATATTGTCTAATAATATAGTTTGTTGTTTGTGTGCTCATGATTGTGCTTCCCCTTGCATGTCCCCTATTGTTATAGTTTGTTATTTATTTGTTCATGATTCTACTTCCCCTTATGTGTCCCCTATTAGTATCAAAGTCAATATTCTCAATGTTGGTGTACGTGTGTACTACTAGAGCTTATTTGCTCAATGTGTGATTGTGGAAGCTAGAGCTTATCTACATGTAAGTGGCCTTCTCCAAAATTACCCTTGTAACATATTACACTTGGTGTTTGTCATAAAGCTTAGTACACACTAAGTAGATTGAATTTGTTACTAATAGGGGACACAAAAGGGAAAGCAACAATTGTGAACACACAAACAACAAACTATATTATTAGATAAACAACATTACAACTTACAAAGTTTTGTAGTATGGGAGAAAAAATACACACCTAGTTGATACATATTAAAGAAGAGTGGGATATATTGTAAGGGTTATAAGAGAGATTTGAAAAAGATTTGTTTTGTAAGGTTTAGTTTTAAAAGGATGCCTTTTCTTGATCTTTAAGTCTCCTTTTATAGCCTTAAAGGGTGCCTTGGTTTGATTTATCATGAGCTTTGGATTTCTTTAAAGTTCTGAAAGTAGTTTTGTCCTATTATAGAACTGATAAACTTTGTATATTGTTTGCACTTAAAGTAGGTTTGTACTTTTGTTACTTTGCCTTCCATTTTTGTGTCTTATTTGCCCCAAAATCTATTTTGTCCCTTTGGTTTTTTGCTTTTCTAATTTTTCTTTTGCTTTTGTAATAATTCTTTTTTCTAGGGATTCTTTTATAAGTAGGGGTTAGTAATATGTATGATAACTTTTAAAAGAAGTTCTTGGTTTTTACCAAGCATATTGATTTGTTTGGAGTTTGATTAAGTTTCAAAAGAGGAAGTTTGGATTTCATCTATTTGAAGGGCATATTCATTTGAAGAATTTAAGTAAATTGGCTTTAATAATATACATACATACACATTAAGCAAATTGGCTCCGAGGAATTACAACTTCCCCCTTTTGGGGAGGAATCACTGTCTTATTCAATGATTTGTGTGTGTATGTGTGTAATATTAGAGCCTATATACTTAGTCTGTATGTGTATACCATCAGAGCCAATCTTCTCTATGTTTGTGCGTGCATGTATTACTAAAGTCTATTTGCTCAACGTTTATGTGTGTGATTATGTGTTTGCTTTTAGAGCCTAAGATTATGTGTAAGGATAATAGTTTGTGCATTTTACATAATATTGTCTTTAGACCCTTTGCATCAAATTATACTATTGTTGTGACCTTTTTACCTTAGATTGTCTAAATATTACCATGTTTATGTGTTTAAGGAACTCAAATTCATTAACAACCTAGACTAAAAGTAATAGTATATCCTTGGTCTTAACTATGAATCCAATACTCTACAGAATCAATTTTTATTTTTTTTTTCCAATTTTGAAACCTTTGAACCCTTATAATAAATAGTAAAGAAATAATAGTAGAAAATTTTAATAAAGGGATTAAAGATTAGGAAATACCCGAGTTCAAAAGGATTGAATTTACAAATCTTCTAAATTAAATTTTTTCAAAACCAATTTTATTATCAAAATTAAAGAAAAAGTATTCAAATTTCAAAACCTTTTAAAATTGTTCATCTTCTTTCTCCAAAGTCTTTATGAAACCACAAATAAAAGTCTTACAAAGAAATCTATATAAGACTTGTACAAGTTGGAATCATACCTTCTATTAAAGAAGTTTTAAATACCTTTATCTTGCCAATCCTTAACGATTCAAGGTTTATAAATTTTCATGATTCATTGTTAAGCATTGTAGAATTTAGTCTTTATAGTAGTTTAATATTTTTTAGTTGTTTTTCAAACCTTATAATTTCCTTAAATGACAAAAATATTTTACAAAACCTTATTTTACAAATCAAAATTCATCATTACAACATGTTAGAAGGATCAATTCCAATAACATTAATTTTCAAAATCCATTATAAAAGTCATGATTTTTGCATTTGCATCAAGATATCATTTCTAATCCAAAAAAGGAGAAACCCTCTTCCTCCACTTAAATTTGACTTGCTGTCAATCTGTCATTTCAAAAGCCATGTAATTGAAAGATGTCACCCTTTTTAAGGAATGGATTCTCAAAGGAATAGTAAAATATCAACCTTTACCATAAATAGAATTGAATGTTGAACTCTCCAAAATGCAGTAATACCTAGATAGAAAGGTTGTTCTTTCTTTCAATAGAAGGTCGAATAGTTTTCAACTCTTTAATGTAACCTAATCTTTTCTACCATAGACTTGACAAACCTTTCCAAACTACCCTTCTCAACTCTTTCTACAAATATGCCTTACAAAATCCAAGTTCAAACCTTACCTCTAAGATTCTCCAATACCTCTCTACAAAATGCAGATTACCATAAAAATATCCCACTCCAATCTATATAAATCTTATAAACCAATCTTCTCTAAGTTCTCCCCCTATATCAATTATCACTAAAAATACTTTTCATGAACTTTGAGTTTTAGAAAACAATTTTTAAGTTGACAAAAAGTACTGCTATGATGATTTTTATGTAGATCATAAAGCAAAAAAAAAAAACGAATTTGGTTTTTCAAATGCTTTTTACAAATTCATGATGAAGTACAAAACAAGTTTTATGATTTCATTTCAAAACAAAAAGCTTATATCTTGTTTTTTGATTAGTTTGAAATCTATGATTTACAAAACAATATTTTCTCATCCTTTTTAAAATTCTTTTAATCTTATTATTTTTGAAAATAAAACCAAAGTGTGGACTACTTATAATGACTATGTCATTGAAGTAAAACACCCACCTTTGAGAAATTTAAAAATACTCATTGATAAAATATTGTTTAACTTGCCTTTTACAAAATTTCTTAAGAAAATGATGATTAAAAAAACTTTCCAAAATGATTATTTATCAAAATAATTTTTTAAATGCATCTTTATATCCTAGGCACCTAGTTGACTAGGATAGAAATTCATTTTAAAAAAAATGATTACAAAACCTTTATTCCTACAAAAGTTTCTCCAACCTCTCCTTTAAACCTAAAAAATCTCATTTTCAAACCTTATCAAGTTACAAAACCCTCCAAAGAATTATTACTTGATTCCAAAGAATTTTTGAAAGCTATTCAAGCCTAACTTCTTCTTCCAAACCCTAAGACTTGAACTAAGAAACCTTTCAATTAGAAAGTTCAAAGCTTAACAAAATTTCTTGACCATAGTCCATTTTTAGCCTTATTGCTCTAAACTTTGATATTCAAAACAAACACAATGCATTAGCTTGATACAAATTAAATGTCTATTTCATTAATGAATGGAACATTAATGGCATATCTGAATACAATATCCTTAATCTTCTACAATAGATGACTATGACTGTTTATACTTACAAAATCCAAAACTAAACCTTCAACAAAACCATTGTTGAATATCTTGTTTCAAGATTTTCAAGACAATTCAAAGGATGATGGGACTACCATCTCTTAGATTCTTAAAAATCAAAATTCTTCAATCTATCAAAACCACAAAATACAACATTTCTATCCTTGATAACTTAGGAAACCCTATTTAGAATGCAATAACTTGTCTTGTTCTTAGAATTTCTTTACATTTTATGAGAGATCATTCTCGTCTTAAAGATAAGAATTCCAAACTTTTTTGCAACCTTAGATGAAAAAAGCTTAGCGATTTCCAAAGTTAAAAACCAACTTTTCTTTCCAAAGTAATACTTAAAGAAGACTTTAGCCAACTTTTCTGAAAAGAAAAATTTCTTGTAAGACTTCCTATAGTATTGGGAGAAAAAGTCAAAAACTCCCTACAAAATATTTTTTAAAACCCAATCCATATGATCAACTCACTTATGAAGAATTAGTTAGTTATACCAAAAAAAAAAATTTAAATTTATCAAGATTTAAAACTTTAAAAGCATCTTAAATGGGAATTGTGATAATGTCATTTTGAAGTAAGAACTTTATGTGAACAATTTGACTTATGATTTCTAAAGTCAAAACTCTTTACCTTTAAGTCAAAAGACCATTTTAAAAATACAATACTTCCTCTAAATCAAGCAATATACCCTATTACTAAAATCCTAAAGCCACCAAATCCAAACCTCTTCAAACTTAATCTACTTCTAAAACTTCACTCAAAGATGTCATTTGTTACAAATAGGGTAAGAAAGGCCATATTTTCAAATACTACAAAATCAACTAAAAAATCCAACAACTCTAACTTGGAGAAAATACTCTTACAAAAATCCAAGCCTTCCTCCAACCTCTTAAATTCTTCAGATAAAGATGCTTTCCAAATAGATGAAATCTAAACCTTTTATTCTAAAAGCAAATTAGGTTACAAAAAATTAATATGCTTAGTAAAAACCAAGAACTTTTTTTAAAAGTTGTCAAGTATATTACTGACCCTTTGTTACAAAAGGAATATCTAGAAAAGCTCTTCAAAACCTTTAGTCCTTCAAAACCTATCTCTTTTAACCTCCCTTCAATCACCAAACTACCTTATGACCATACAACCATCTTGTCTAAACAAACTTTACAAAAAACCACTTTAACTCTCAAGGACCTTCAAAAGGAAATCAAAATATTTGTTTAAGGTTACCCTTATTTTTTCAAATGATTTCAAATTTGATATTATAGTCTTATTTGATACAAGAATATATTTGAACTATATCAAACAAGGAATAGTGCCTTGAAAGCTTCAAGAAACTATAAATGAAAGACTTATAGTAGCCAATAACATTAAAATGAACATCATTAACAAAACTACTTCTTTTATTCAAAATCAAAATTTTTAAATTAATTGTGCAACATTCTATGTAAAAAAAAAAAATTCTAAAATGGAATATAGCGCACCTAAATTAATTATCAATTACAAACTTTCAAATAAATTCTTAAAATGGATTAGGTATCTTATCCCAAATAAAAACAATATGTTACAAAAACTACATAATGCTTTTATCCTTTCTAAATTTGATATGAAATTAGGATTTTGGTAAATTTAAATTCATCTATAAGACAAATACAAAAATGTATTCATAGTTCCATTTAGCTTATATAAATAGAATATTATGCCTTTTGATTTCAAAAATACCCCTTCTAAATTTAAACAAATTATAAATAATATTTTTTAACCCTATTCAAAATTTTGTTTTGTTTACATAAATAATGTACTTACCTTTCAAACTCTATCAAATGACATTTTAAACATTTAAATACATTTTTCACTGTTATAAAACAAAATGGTTTGGTACTCTTACAATTTAATGTCTCTCTCTTCCAAACCAAAATTTAGTTTTTTGGCCATTATATTTTCTAAGGAACCATTACTCCTATAAAAAGAGTTTTGACATTTGCAAACAAATTCCATAATAGGATTATAGACAAGTTCTAACTCCAAAATTTTCTTAGAAGTCTAAACTATATTTTAGATTTCATTTTAAATATTAATCAAATTGTAAAACCACTGCATGATTAATTTTTTTAAAAAAAGTATCATCTCTTAGATAAGTCATTATACTACTCTTATTTAACAAAAAAAGGTTCAAGTAAATAAAATCTCTTGTCTTTATCTAATAGATCCCTCAACCTTAAAAATTGTTGAGCCAGATGCCTCTAACTTAAGTTATGGAAATATTATAAAACAACTTTAAAATGGCAAAAATGAAATAGTCTAATTCACTTTAGGACATTAGATTAATTCTCAAAAAAAAATTATTCTAACATTAAAAAAAAATCTTTATATTATTATGTGCATTACAAAATTTCAAAATAATTTGTTAAATCAAAAATTTTTTCTTTATATTGATTATAAGTCTACAAAATAAGTTTTACAAAAAAAAAAAAATTCAAAACATTGCATTAAAACATATTTTTGCTTGTTGGCATGCTATTTGTTATATTTTTTATTTTAAAATCAAATATATCCAAGGAGATAAAAATTCTATACCTAATTTTTTAACCAAAGAATTTCTTAAAAATAGATCTTAATATGCCTTGCAAATCCAATGAAAAAGGAAAAACACCTATCTAAAACCCAAAAGTAAAAAAAAAAAAAAATCACTAACCTTAGCCCTAAACCTGGAAAAGTTGTAGGATCAAGCCAATCCATTAAGTCATGGATCAACCTTGTTATAAAAGAAGAAGAAGAAGTCTAATCCTCTCAAAAGTAATTACAAGTCCAACATGGGTAGAATCATTATCCAATTCTTTATAATTGCTTTTGGCACCCCAAAATCTCAACCTATTTTTCAAAATAAATAGATAGGATATATTTTAAAGATCTTATCTCAAAAGAATTTGTAAAACCAACCTACTTCAAATACTTCAAAAATTATTTTATCCCATATACGTATAAAAAAGACCTTTACCTACTTTATTAAAATCCATTTTTAAAACACTTACAATGAAAGCCAATTAATTGATAGGTTGTACTTATACCTATACGTAAGTGCACGTATCAAATAGTAGTGTAGAGGGGTTGTCAATCCCACAAGGACTAGGGTATTGAGAGTAATATGAGTTTAGTTATTACAATTATTTAGGAAATCAATTAATATGATCAAATTCAAACTAAGAAACAACCAAAATATATATATATATATATATATATATATATATATTAATTCTAACCCAAAGGAATAAAGCCTTGGGATTAAGTCTCTAACTCACAATTATGGGTATTACAATTTAGTTTATCCTTTTTAATTAATGAGTAAGGTATAAGGGTAAATTATCCTTGAAATACCTTAAATATTTTCTTAAAGTAAATAAGACATACCATAATAAATCAACCATTTATTCTTATGGTAATTTATTAGTAATGACTTGTTATGTTCCTTGGATATTTATTTATCCCCAAAGGTTTAAATATATCTCTATGGTACTAAATGTAAGTCAATGCTTGTTAGATCGGATGATGAGTTTCAACTCTTGTTCCTTCACTCAACATCTAAAATCATAAAAATGGTGGTCAATCATTTATACGCATTAAGAACACAAACATTATATCAAAATACTACTTTATTTGTTAAAATAGAATGAAGTGAAATCATTTAATACATAGTTATAGTTAAGACCTAATCCTAAGGGAGAGATTTAGCCTTTCATGATACTAAAATATATGCAAAAATCAATGACATAAAGAAACCCATAGCAATTTAAGCTATCAAGTTCAAGAGGAAAGAGAGATGGAATCAAGACAAGAATAAACCCCTTTTAAACTCTTGAATCTTTAGCCCTTAGCTTCAAAACCAGCTCCCAATCTTTAAATCCCTTCCTTTCCTTTTATTCCCAGCTGCCCCTAAAACCCCCTTTCTCTTTCTTTTTTTTATAGCCAAATATGACCCCTTATCCTTGTGATCTTGGTTATCATTCAGTCCACTAGATACATGTCCTTAATTTTTAGTAACAATAAATCTTTCCCAAACTAGCTGTTTACTTTTGTTTTTGGTTGTTATTTCTTAATTTATCCCTTTAATCTTAGCACTTTATTTCATTGATATGTTTCCCTTAATAGTTATACAATTTTTGCTGTTGGTCCTTCTCCACAAATCATTATTTATAATCACATTTTAAATTTAATAGTTTAATGTGCTAACTTTCCTAATTGCCAAATGAGTCTAAATACCTAAAAATAATGTGCGAAATGAGCAAAGTTAGCACTTTTCTTCTCCTTAGTCCAAAGGCATTTGAAACTATAACAAAATGAATAGAAATTAGGATTATAAGTTACATATTCAACCAAAACTTAGCTTAACACTTAGATAAATGCATGCAAAATATGAATATATTAAACTCCCTCGTACTGAGGGTTTTGCTTGTCCTTAAGCAATTTGTCCATAATTTCACCAAAGAATAAAGGGAGAAGGAAAGATTGGGAGTTAAAAGTTAAAATTAGTTCCAGTGATCAAAATTAAAGATTATTAAGTAAAGTTTTTAAGCATTAAAAAGTACACTCATGAATAATAAATCAAAGCACCAAATGTTATTATCAAAGGAATGATCATTCATCAACCATAGTCATAAATTTTTATTATACTTGATTAAGGTGCTTTGCATACTCATATATTAATCCACAATAATTTTAAAAGCAAACATAGGGTTCATGAATACTCCTAAAGACTACAATTTAATATAGTGGAGTAGTAATTAACATAAAATTTAGCATGCTTTAATTTTTTTTATAATTAGTAATTTTGATATGACATACTTTATATAAGTTAGCCTTTTCATCCATAAAATATAACATTATGCATTACTTATATCATATCCTTGTTGTATTCCAAATTAAGGTTCATTTTATAAGGTCAAATAAAAAGCTTAGTATTGCTACTAATGAAATTGTATGTCAATGCATATGTCCCGATTAAGAAAGCATGAACATGCTAATATAAATAGTTTATGCAAAATCACTTTTGGGTAACAAAATTTAGGCATTTGATTTGCATTCAATCATAGACAACTCAAATGGTGGTACATTTAGGTAAATTCTCTTTAAACTTGATTACTAATGACCAATGCCAAAATCAACTTTACCATTCTTACCTAAATCAAAAAGATAACATTATGCATTTTGTTTGAATTCCATCATGCAATGTATAAATTAAGTATGTGTAATGAATATGTAGTGCTCTTTTGAAGTGCAAATGCACATCTCCCCCACACTTAAACCAAACATTATTTGCAATGTGTGAAATAGATAACAAGGGTAAAAGGGAATAATGATAAGAACAAGAATACTCCCCAATTTTGAGAAGTTTGATGTTGCCACATATCCACATATGGCAACACATCATCCATAAAGATTGTAATACCACTTGAATCTTATGCATGCCTTACAAAGGTGAACAAACTTTGAGAGAGTAATGGCTAGTAAATATACCAAACAAAAAGGAAATAAAACATATGATAGGAAATACATTAAAAAATGGAAACTTGGGTTGCCTCTTATGAAGCACTAATTTTCAGCTGTTAACTTGACCATTGGATGTAGCTTTCATGAAGTGGAAGAAATAAGGTTGTATGTCACCCTTGCATCAACTAGTTCACCTTAGTAATAGAGTTTAAGCCATTGTCTGTTGACTTTAAAGGAACCTATACTTTAATTTTCCAAGAAATAACTTTAATTTAGAGTTGAACAAAAGCACTAAGTTAGCTTCCTTAAACTCTCTTTAAAGGATATGCTTGTCGTGCCATCTTTTTGCCCGCTTCTGGTAAATCCTTGCATTTTCATAAGCATTTAAGCATGGTTCTTTAAGTTCATTGAGTTACAAAGAGACATTTCTCACCAGTTACCTTTAAATCAAAATTGATTGTTTTAATTGCCTAATAAGCTCAGGGCTCAAGCTCAACTAGCAAATAACAAGGCTTTTCAAATACTAACCAATAGGGTGATGTACCAAAAGGTATCTTAAAGGTTGTCCTATAAGCCCGTAATGCGTCATTCAATTATTGAGACCAATCCTTTCTTGAATTACTCACAATTTTCTTAAGTATAGCTTTGATCTCCCAATTACTTATTTTGACTTACCCACTAGTTTATAAATGATAGGGAATAGCTATGTTATGAGTAACACTATTCTTTTTAATAAGGCCTCAAATTGAAGGGTGTAAAAATGTGAGCCTTTGTCACTAATCATAGCCCTTGGCATTCTAAAATAGGTGAAAATATTTTTCTTCCAAAATTTAACAACAACCCACACATCATTTGTTAAAATGGCTATGGCCTCTACTCGTTTAGATATATTAAAGTTCCCAACTTCACCCTAGGATCTATTAGTCTGTGATACTGAGGGAGGGTGAATCAGTATTACCCCCTTGAAAAACTCTGATAATTTAAGTCCAAGTACTCTACTTCTTTAATACTTTAGCTCTTGTCAATATACAGGTGGGTGAACAATTTCAAACTCTTCTCAGAAATGAACTCTTTTTCATATTCAACTAAGGTAGATCTATTGTTACCTACTAATCACAATAGTCCCCAAAGTTACCTTTCAGATACCTTGCCTATTAAACGGATTGGTTGTTCTTGATTAGGTTTTCTTTTAGGTTATAGGTTTGATGATTCTTTAGCTTTGTTCACAACTCAATTCAAAACACAGAATGTAAATTCAAAGTAAGGACATAAGAGATTTACATGGTTCTGCCCATGAGACATACTCCACGGTGGTAGGGATTCTTCTTCTACCGAGACAATTCACTATACTTAAAGAATACCAGTGTGGTATCCCCTATGATTACAATGAATATCTTAATCTTCTACTCCTTTCACTATTACAAATACAAAGCAATCACAATACAAAGAGTGTCACTTACTGTGTCTACCCTTCTTCTAGCTTGTCTTGCCTCTGTTTGATTTGAATAGGCTACTTCTCTACTGCTTGGAAGATCACCAAAACACTCTCTAATCTCTCTTAAAGAAATCTAGAAATTCGTTGATTTCTCTCTATGCTTCATTGAATATCTTTACTAGGTTGTCACACCCCTTTCAAAAGAGATAAGTCTTGGTTTATATACTGCCCTCTATGGAAACCCTAGTAGGGCTTATTGTAGTTGTCGCAGACTTCCTTTCTTGCCCCTCCATGTGGCTTCATATTACTGTTCCATTCAAAATTCAGCATCATCCTCCTTCTTAATTTATTTTTCTTGCTCTTTTTTTTT
>CM038606.1:4879411-4897527 GCA_021533255.1 Ceriops tagal | reverse complement strand
TTTTTTTTTCTACTAAAATCTCATCCTTTGAATGCTTGAATGAATGGCCAGGATTGCCCATGAACAGTTAAAAATGTATAAAAGAAACTGCCCCCATAACTGCCCATCTTCCGGAAATGCTAAGTTAAAATTCCGTAACCTTCCCTTCTTTCGGACTCCTTGTCTGTCCGTTACCCCAGAATTATTCTGCTCCTCCGGAATTGCTCTTAGACTTAGTCTCAGGACAGGGTTACAGACTTGCAGATTTAACTTCTTATGAATTTATTATCCGTATACAACCCTGTCACATTGTCACATTAAGACTTAAGCAATGCTAAACTCCCTCTACAAGTTCACTCCAAGGAGATCACTTTACGAGGCTATTTGACATGCTAGTCTTATCCTATAATTCTTGAGATATGAGCCACTTCTGCTTGCACACTTAAATTTGGTTGACAACAATTACAACCCATATAAGGCTGTGGGAACAACAATCTTCCCCTTTGTAATTGTTGGCAACACTCACAATAAAAGCCATTATATAGCAGTCCTTCATAATCTTCTTAAAGTAATAATCCAGAAATAGATGGATTACAACTCCCCCTAAATATGCACTCCCCCTTCCTTAACAGCTCCCCTTGCACTATTGCTTCTCTCCCCCTTTGCCAACCAATTACAAATTTGAAAAACCCACAAAGTAAAGATGGAGGATTCACCTGAGCTTCAGGCTTGAGGAGGCATTTGCAAAGACAGACTCATTCTGTGCTTTTCAAACAGCTCTGTGGACAGAGGTTTAGTTAGAATATCTGAGATTTGATCTTTAGTGCCAACGTACTCCACCTGAATTATGCCCTCTTCCATTTGATCCTTGATAAAATGATACCAGATGTCAATATGCTTGCTCCTTGAATGTTGAACTGGATTCTTACTGAGATTAATTGCACTTTGATTATCACAAAGTACACTCACTGGTAACTTCACTTCAACACCCAAATCTACTAATTGTCTTTGCATCCATATCACCTGAGTACATGCTGCACAAACAACCATATACTCAGCCTCAGCTGTGCTCAAAGCAACACTGTTTTGCTTTCTACTTAACCATGCAACACACTTTGAACCCAAGTAGAAGCTGCAGTCGCTGGTTGATTTTTTGTCATCTGTACTTCCTGCCCAGTTTGCATCAGTGTATGCTTGTAGTTTTACAGAATCCATGACAGGATACCACAAACCCATTTCCAGTGTTCCTTTGAGGTATCTCAAGATTCTTTCACTGTCAACACATGAGTTTCCTTAAGATCAGCTTGAAATTTACTGGCAATACACACAGCTTGCATGAGATCAGGCCTTGATGCTGTAAGGTATAGAAGGCTCCCTATCATCTTCCTGTATTCTGTAGGGCTTGTACTCCTTCCTTCTTGATCTTTTGTTAACTTACAACCCACTGACATAGGGGTACTGACAGGTCTGCTATCCTCCATATCAAACTTTTTTAGCATCTCTTTGGCATATTTTGTCTGAGAAATAAAAATACCTTCTTCACACTGTTTTATCTGTAATCCAAGAAAGTAAGTCATTTCTCTAATCAATGACATCTCAAATTCCTCACTCATCTTCTGTGCAAATTCTTGGCATAGCTCAGAGTGATCCCCTCCAAAGATGATGTCATCTACATATACTATGGTTATTAGTTGGCCTTTCTTTGGGTTGAACACATATAGGTTATTATCAATTGTTCCTCTTCTGAAGTTCGACCTTCTCAAATATGCGTCCAGCCTACTTTACCATGCTCTTGGGGCTTATTTAAGGCCATACAAGGCTTTCTTCAGCTTGCACATATGGTAGTTGGTTCCATTGAAGATTGAAACCTTCTTGCTGTAAGTAGTGCTAGTGCTGGTACTGGCATCCATTTCTCAGTATGCTGAACAAGTTAAAACTTCTGAAACCTTTCAAACTAGTACACCAAGCTATTAAGCTTCAAATGGTGAACCTGTCCTCTGATACTAATTGAAGTTCCCAACTTCACCCTAGGATCTACTAGTCTGTGATACTGAAAGGGGGGTGAATTAGTATCACCCCCTTGAAAAACTCTGATAATTTAAGCCAAAGTACTCTACTTCTTTAATACTTTAGCTCTTATCAATATGCAGGTGGGTGAATGTTGTTCCCACAGCCTTGTATGGGTTGTAATTGTTGACAATTAGGTTTAAGTGTGCAAGAAAGTAAAGCCACATGGAAGGGCAAGAAAGTAAATTTACTGGGTAAGGGCAAGAATGTAAATCCGCCACATAAGCCCTATTAGGGTTACATGGAAGAGAGTATATAAAGACCTTAGAAGACAAAACTAGGGCAAGACCAACACAATTGAATACACGGCAAATACACCATCGGAGAGCAAAACGGTGAAAATAGGGAAGATGGCAAAAGGAGAGAAGGAACGGCACATACCATCGAGAGAGAAAATTCGGCCAAAAATATACCATCAGCAATAAAGAGAGAGAAAAGCCCGACGACCGATTGGGAAGGAGAGGAAAACTCGATGGCCAAATAGTGGAAAGGAGAGAAGGGAACGAAGAACGACCGAGTGAAAAAGAAAGACCAGACACGGTTGGATGGTAGAATGTGGGTAGACGGCCAAATAGAGAAAACAGCAAAACATAACACACGGCTAAAGCACACCAACGGGAAGAGAGACAACACAGCAAGAGAGCAGAACGGCAAAAGGAGAGCACGGCAAGAGGATGATTGGATGGCAGACCGGAAGAGCGAAATGGCAAAATCCTATTTAGCCAACCAAGTGAGCCGACGGCAAAACAGGGGAAGGAGAGATAATCTGACAGCCCAAAGAAGAGAGAGAGACCATCGACAAAACAGAGCAACCAGCTGAAAGAGAGGAAGGAACCGTCTAAACACAAAAGAGAAACCATTCAACCAAGGGAGTCGAGCAAAACCTAGAAAGAAACCATCCAACACAAGAGAGATTCGGCAAAACACAAAACATTGGAGGAGCAACCAGCCAAACCCAAAACAGCAACACACCACTTGCAAAAGAAAGGAGAGACGACAAGAGAGGGTACATGCCAAGAAGAGAGGGAAACCGTCCAAAGAGAAGAGACGTCCAAGCAAGGACACAACCGGCCAAACACAAAGGAGGAACTGTCCAAGCAAAAAGACAATAGGCCAACACAAGCTAAACAGCAAAGGGGATTCGGCCAAACAACCCTACACGGCACAACACAACCAACGACAAAGGGGTGGACGGCAAAGCAAAGGTGGACAGTAATAAGGAGAGCACAATCACAACACACCAACGGCAAGTGAGACCTTGGTGAGTCAAAACCCTACAACAAGGAAGAGTAAACCAACTAGACAGCAAGAGTGAACACACGGCAAACCAAGGGAGACCTTGGACAGCAAGGAAACTGGGCAACAACTAGAAGGAAACCGTGTGACTCACAGTAAGAGGAGAGGCAAATGCACCATTGGTAAGAGAGGAGATAGCACATCATCCGTAAGGGAAGAGAGGAGAAACCGTGAAAGAGGAGACCATCGGGAGAGCAAACCAAGCTACCCAGAGGTGTGAAATGGACGAGTGCAAACTAGAAACATACGTGAGGCGTGTGACCAGCAAGGCATGCAAACCAGAAACATGCATGAGATGTGAAGCACCAAACCAGAAACATAAGGCAGACCCTGAGACATGGAACAGCAAACCAGAAACGTGAGATGAGCCGTGAGACAGTGAGATTGTGAAATAGGAGACGGGTGAGACCATGAGACAGTGAAAGCAGGAGTTGTGTGAGACAACCTAGAGAAGGAATGCGACGAAGTATCAAAAGAACTCAACGTATTTCCAAATTTCTTCAAGAGAGGTTAGAGAGCATTGCGGTGAACTTCTAAGTGGCAGTGGAGCAGCCTTTCAATTCAATAGAGGCAAGACAAGCTAGAAGAAGGGTAGACACAGTAAGTGACACTCTTTGTATTGTACTTGCTTAGTAATTGCCATAGTGAAAGGAGCAGAAGATTAAGACACCCATTGTAACTGGAATTCTCAAGTATAGTGGATAGTCTCTGTAAGGAAGAGTCCCTACCACCGTGGATAGTCTCTGTAATTGCCTTTGTTTGATTTGAATAGGCTGCTTCTCTGCCACTTGGAAGATCACCAAAACACTCTCTAATCTCTCTTGAAGAAATCTGGAAATTTGTTGAGTTCTCTCTATGCTTCAACGAATATCTTTACTAGGTTGTCACACCTCTTTCAAAAGAGATAAGTCTTGGTTTATATACTGCCCTCTATGGAAACCCTAGTAGGGCTTACTGTAGCTGCGGCGGACTTCCTTTATTGCCCCTCCATGTGGTTTCATATTACTGTTCCATTCAAAATTCAGCATTATCCTCCTTCTTAATTTATTTTTCTTGCTCTTTTCTTTCTACTGAAATCTCATCCTTTGAATGCTTGAATGAATGGCCATGATTGCCCATGAACAGTTAAAAATGTACAAAAGAAACTGCCCCCGTAACTGCCCATCTTTTGGAAATGCTAAGTTAAAATTCCGTAACTTTCCCTTCTTTCGGACTCCCTGTCTATCCGTTACCCCGGAATTATTCCGCTCCTTCAGAATCGCTCCTGAACTTAGTCTCAGGACAGGCTTACGGATTTGCAGATTTAACTTCTTATGAATTTATTATCTGTATACAACCTTGTCACACTGTCACACTAAGACTTAAGCAATGCTAAACTCCCTCTACAAGTTCACTCCAAGGAGATCACTTTACGAGGTTATTTGACATACTTAAATCTAGTTGATAACAATTACAACCCATACAAGGCTGTGGGAACAACATATATAATCAATAGCTATAAGAATATACTGATTGCCACAAGAAGGAGGGAATGACCCTATAAAATCAATACCCTATACATAAACAATCTCTATCTTTAAGATCTTATATTGAAGCATCTCATTGCATTTCTTATCATTCCCTATGCTTTGACATTTATCACAATGCTCGACATACTTTCTTACATCAGCAAATAAAGTTGGTCAAAAGAAACCATATTAAAGAATTTAGCTATGATTTTTAAAGGTCTAAAGTATCCTCCACATTCTAGTGTATGATAATGAGAAATAATGCTCTTTAATTCTTCCTCTGGAACACACCTCTAGATTAGCTTATCTGGATAATATCTAAAGAAAAACAACTCATTCCAAAAGTATCATCAGATATCTTTAAGAAATCGCTTCCATTGTTGGAAGGACATATTTAGTGGTAGTAATCCACAAACAACGTAGTTTACAAAATCAGCATACTAGGATCCCTTGACAACACCACCACCATCAAATGATCATTAAGGAAGGAATCATCAATGGGTTGACCATTAACCTTATCATCATCCATATTTTGCTCTAACCATAAAAGGTGATCTACTACCATATTCTTAAACTCCTTTTTGTCTTGAATCTAAAAATCAAACTCTTGTAATAAAAGGATCCATTAGATGAGTTGTGGATTGGCATCTTTTTAGGAGGTATTTCAAAGCTACATGATCTATATACATAGTTAGCTTGGTGCTAACCAAAAAGGACTTAAACCTATCAAATGCTAAAACAATAGCTAGCAACTCTTTTCAGTAATTGCATAATTAATTTGTGCATCATCAAGAGTTTTGCTAGTATAATAAATGACATATGGTTTATTGTCCTTCCTTTGGCCTAACACTGCACCAACTACAAAATCATTTGTGCCAAACCTTACTTCAATGAGTTTACTCTAGTCTGATGGTTGCATTGCAAGTGCTAAGATTAATGCTTCTTTCAATCTACATAAATCATGAAGATAATCTTGATTAAAGTTAAAAAGAGCATCTTTAACAAGCAAATTACAAAATGATTTGGTGATTTTCAAGAAGTCTTTTATAAAGTACTGATAAAATCTAGCATGGTCAAGAAAACTCCAAACTCTTTTAACTATAGTTGATAGTGGCGACTTCTTAATCACTTTAACTTTTACCCTATTAACCTTAAGAACACAGTTAGAAATCAAATGACTAAGAGCAATGCCTTCATTAACCATAAAATGACAATTTTTCCCAATTAATGACCATATTAGTTTCCTCACATCCTTGCAAAACTTGGGATAAGTTAGCTAAACAATGATCAAAGGAAGTAATATAAATAGAAAAATTATTTATAAAATAAATACTCCTATAATTAGAAAAAATAATAGTCATGCAACATTGAAAAGTAATAGAGGCATTACAAAGACCAAAAAGCATCCTTCTAAAGGCAAATATACCATATGGACAAGTAAATATGGTCTTTTCTTGGCCTTCAAGATAAATAGGGATTTGGTAGAATCTCGAATGACCATTGAGGTAACAAAAGAAAGAATAATTGGTTAAGCATTCAAGCACCTAATTAATAAAAGGAAGGGGAAAATGGTCCTTACAGGTGGCATTGTTAAGTTTATGATAATCAATACATAATCTTTGACCTATGACTGTTCTAGTAGGTATCAATTCATTATTTTCATTTTTTTACTACAACTATACCCCTTTTCTTTAGCACCATTTGCACTAGATTAACCTATGCATTATCCAAAATTGGATAGATGATACCTACATCAAGCAATTTTAGGGCTTCACCCTTAACTTCTTTTATGTTAGGATTGAATCTCCTTGGTGCTTAATAGTTAGCTTACAACCATCTTCTATAAGTATGCAATGCATACTAATAAAAGGTTTAATTCCTTTAAGATCATGAATATTATAGCCAATAATTTTTTTATACCATCTAACGACTCTAATCGACTTATCAAATTGTTCATCATTCAAGGAAAAAATAATAATAATAATAGGATAAGTAAAATTAGGTCTAAGGAAATCACACCTTGAATTAAGGAGTAAGAAGCTTTAATTCTACCTTTGATGCATCATTTTTGGATAAGGATGGTGGATCATAAGCATTTTGCTATGACTCATACTTCAAACATTTAGATGGCAAAAATAACAGACTTCCTTTTAAGAGATGAACATAAGTTGCTCCCTTTTTACTTTCATCTACCATTCCTTTCCCATGAATAATGCAAAACTTTAGGGGATCACTAGGATACTACTTCTCAAATACTTAACTATCTTATCAACCACTTCAACTCTAAAACAATTCTCTTCCTCCATTAGTTACTTAGCCAAATCGAAAAGACTGAACTCAACTTGCTCATCACCTATTTTAAAAGTTAGCCTACCATTTTTAGTATCCAATCATTGTACCTATAGTAGCTAAGAATGGTTATTCTAAAAGAATGAGAATCTGCACATGTTCCTCCATATAAAGCACAACAAAATCTACCAACACATAAAACTTACCAACCTTAATAGGCATGTTCTCTAAAATACCTGCTAGACATTTGATTAATCTATATGTTAATTACAAGAATATCATAATAGGTTTTAACTCCCTCGAATTTAGTTTTTGACAAATGGACAAGGGCATTAAACTAACATTTGCTTCCAAGTCACATAGAGCTTTATCAAAACTAAAGTTATTGTTGAGCCTATCTTTGATAGCTAGTGTTGAATTTGTTGTCAATATCATCTCACACAGTTATATGTGTTGATTTTATGTTATGAATGCCGTTAAGATGTAGTGAGGTCATTGGGAGAAAACGGTGATGACGGGTTAACCTTGGCGTTGAGAAGTCAATGTTGACCGTTGACCCTAAATTTTAGGAAGTCAATGTTAACCATTAATCCCAAATTTTAGGAATCAAATCCAGTTGTTGATTGTAAGGTAATATGTGGGAATTAACGATGATCATTAATGATCGTGTAGCCTTAATCCTAAAGCTCTATAAATACCCTTAGGTGTTTTGCAAAAAAAAAAAAAGAACAAAGGGCTGCAGAAAATTAGGTGAACGGTAAGGAGAGGTGTGTAAACGACAAACATAGGGAAAAAGGGAGGTGAATGGCAAAGAAGAGGCAGCTACCAAGCAAGGTGTAACCAACTAAGAAAGAGAGAAAGAAAGCAAAGGGCAGCTGGCTAAGGAGAGTGTAGCAATTACCAAGGAAAGAAATCAAGGTAGCCGGTCAAAAAGAGAGCAGCAGCACGTCCAAGAGGCTTTCTTGCACCAGTAGCACCTTAAGAGGCTTCCCAGTAGCAAAAACACGCCCAGCAATCAAGCAAAAAATTAGAATGTGTAACAGCAGTTCGGGAATCAACAGCCACATGCAAAAAGTGCAGCAACAGGTTTGAGAATCAATCAGCAAACTAGCAATGATGCGAGAAGATAGCTGCAATGCATAAGGATAGCAGTAGCCTGAGAAAATAGCTACAATATGCAGGGAGAGCAGCAACAGCAGCACCAGAAAACAACTGTAACGCATGGGGAGAGTAGCAGCGGCACGAGAAATCTGCTGCAGTGCGCAGGGAGAGCAATAGTGGCATGAGAAAACTGCTGTAGCACGTGAGGAAAGCAGCAGCACTTACAGATAGCATGCATGAATAGCAAGAACAACGTGTGCAGACAGCAGGCACAGGGAGTGCAGATAGTAAGTGCAAAGAACACGGATAGCAGGCACACAGCAAGCGCAGATAGTTAGTGCATAGAGAGCGCAGACAAAAAGCGCAAAGAGCATGGACAGCAGGTACAACGTGTGGAGACAGTAGGCATAAAACATAGGGATAGCGACAATGCTTACAAACAGTAGCAGCAGCATGCAAGTCGCACTGGTAGTGGGTGAGATAACACTAGCAACGAAGAAAGGAGAAGATCTATATTCTATTTTAGCAAACTGTTCACATTGTGCGATTGTTCTCCAGGAAAGGTTTTTTCATAAACTCTTGATAGATTTGTTGAAAAATAGGATGGGATACCCTTGGAGTGATCAGGAGTTCAACTCTTTGATCGGGAGATCATTGTAAGTGGTTAAGGAGTAATCCTTCCACAACATTAATGTATCCCTTGATAACAAGAGTGGGTTATGTGATTTAGGAGTGATCTTATCACACCATGAACGTAATTCACACATTGTGAGTGAACCATGTAAAAATTGTCATGTGCTTTTGGGTACTTGTGCATTGTTTCTTATTCGTACAGTTGCATTCACATAAAGGAGAAAATTAAAAATTGGATCATCAACTCTAACAAGTCACAGAGGTTAAATTTGAATCGATTTGTAAAAAGAGGACATCTCACATTGATTTACCCCCCTTCTTAGTGTGAGACCTAAACCGGTCCTCATCAAGTGGTACTAGAGACGGTTCCTTTGTTGATCCAATTTTTTTACTTTGAATTAAAGTTATGCCTTGCTATGTGAGTTTCTATCTCTACTACTACTTGAGATCATGGATAGCCTGAATAGTATTAATAGTAAGGGCATTCCTACATTTGATGGACAGAATTATCAGTTATGAAAGAATAAGATGCTCCCATATCTAATATCCCTTGGTCTTGATGTGTTTAAGTCTACTGTTAGAGGCTTCATCCCTATAGCTGAAGGTAATCCTATGATGCCAGCTGATAAGAAGAACTTGAAGTGTGATGGAAAGGTAAGAAATGCCTTATATGCCTCCCTGTCAGATAAAAAATTCACCCAGGTGATAGGGTACAACACAGCCAAACAAATCTAGGACAAACTGAAGAACATCTATGAAGGAGACAAAGTTATGAAGGAAGCCAAGCTACAAATCTGGAGAAGCAGATTCGAAGACATAAAGATATAGAATGATAAGACTGTGGATACATTCTTCACAAGAGTCAACAAAATTGTGTGTTCCATTATAGGTTATGGAGAGAAGATCCACAATGGCATTATGGTAAGGAAAATACTCAGAACTTTGCCAAAAGCCTATAATGCCAAAGTCTTTTTTATAAAAGATAGAGATCTGGATAGGCTGCCCTTAGATGACCTGTATAACATATTAGTGGCTTATGAAATTAGAATAGCCCCAATGAAGAAAGAAAAGAAGTTTAAGGTGGAGAAGGAGCTGGCTTTCAAGGCAATGAAGAAATTAAAGATTAAAGACCAAGAAAAAGAGTTCAACAGCAGCTCTGAAGAAGAAGATGGTGATACTAAGTTGGATGAAGTCATGGCATACATCACTAGAAACCTGAGGAAAGGAAATGGGAAGTACAAGGAAAAATTACCCTTGAAGTGCTTCAAGTGTGGAGCAATTGGGCACTTTGTTGTGGATTGTCTAAAGAGAAGAGAAGCCAATAATGAGGATGATGATAAGTTGGCCCCAAGGAGGAAGACAAAGCAACCCAACTACTCAAAAGTTGAAAATTTAGGTGCCAAAAGGAAAAAGAAGTTTTTCAGATCCAAAAGAAGAAATTTCCAGAGTAAGTAGGAGAAAGAAGAATCTAAAGAAGAAAGTGATAATAATTTCGATGATGAGGCTGCAAAGGATGTGTTGGTCGCTCAAGTAGATGATGACTAAGAATCTTCAAGTGAGGAGGAATCAACAAAAGAGGAAGAGGATGAGTAGTTGTAGCAACTTGAGAATGAGTTGAAAGCTTGTTTGCGCAAAAACTACAAGATGGAAAAAGAGGTAATTCATCTCAAGAAGCTATGCGAAAATTCTTCTGCTGATGAATCTAATCTCCAAATGAAGGCAAAGGAGTTGAAAGTAAAAAAGAAGGAGTACTTAAAGAGAATTGAGGAACTAAGAGTACTTGAGGCAGAGCATGGCAAGATACACAAAAACCTTAATGCTAAGGTGATTACACAAGAGCAAGAGGTGCTGATTTTGAAAGCCAAGCTTTACAAGGTTCTAGTCCGAGCTAAAGAAGCGTAAAGAAAGCTTTATACAGGCCATAGAAGTTAAAGGAAAGTCATCATTAGCAAGTACCATCAAGGAAAATGCTACTAGAAAGTTGGATGAGTGTCTAAGCAATCAAAGACCTCATTCCATGTGAAAGAAAGGGTTTGGCTACATTGAGAAGTCGAGTGAGAATGTAGAAGAAAAGAAAAAGATTGTGTTTGTACCCGAAAGTAAGCACGATGACATAATGAAGAAAAGAGACCAACCCAAGTTAAAATAGGTTAGGAAAGACGTGATGAAGACTCTCATTCAAAGGAGACAGATTATCAAAGATGTAGAGAAGGTTGCCATGCCAATTGCTAAATAAAAGATACATGAACTTGGTAAAAGAAATAAATCTTAGTTTAAAGGATTTTGTTGGAGCTGTGGTAAGTATGGGCACAAGGCGAATATGTGTTGGAGTAATATGTCAAAAATGAAGAGAACTGTAAGGCAAGAGTCTAGGGGGAGACTTTATCAAGAAAGGAGGTAGTCTCAGGTAGATAGAAGTCATATTCCACTAAAAAATAGGTTTGATTTATTAGGAGAGATTTGTAGAAGATGTGAAAGAGTTGGACACACTACTGAGGACTACTTGACATTGCTGCCCAGTCAAAGAATGCAAAGGAGAACACGCCAACCATTGCTACCCAATCAAGGAATGTAAAGGAGAACACCTACATAAGCTCCACAATTCGGCCAAAGAAGAAGAAGCGGAAGAGAAACATCTATAGTTATGGAAGTAGCCTTAAAAGCTTCCAAGAAAGAAAAGTCATAGATCCTGGATAATGGCTACTCTTCACACATGACAAGAGACTCCACAATGTTGAAGAGAGTAGCCAAATATGATAGAGGGTTAGTCAAATTTGGCAATGATGGTGCCTTAAAGATTCAAGGTATTGGTACTGCTGAAATTGGTGCAAAAAAGCTAAAATAGAAGAAAGTGCTTTATGTTGAAGGGTTAAAACACAATCTAATCAATGTTAGCTAGCTTTGCAATGATGGACATGAAGTTATTTTCAACAAGAGCAACTACACAGTAAAGAGACTAAAAGATGGTGTCATCCTTACTAAAGGTGAAAGAACATATGGAAACTTATACCAAGTTTCTAGAAGCATAAACACATGCTACATGAGTACCAAAGATGAGAACTTATTGTGGTATAGAAGATTAAGATATCTTGGACAAAAAGGGCTAAACAAGCTATCCAAAAATAAAGTTATAAGAGATGTACCCAAGCTAGAAAGAGAAAGAGATGTAATTTGCAACATATGTCAAAAGGGAAAGATGGTGAATGCCCCACACAAAAATGTGGATATCCAAACAATGGAGCCATTGGAGCTCATCCATTTGGACATTTGTGGGCTGATGAGACAAAGATCAACCAAGGGTGATAAGTACTCTATCTCCTTTATTGATGATTTTACAAGAATAGCTTGTATTATATTCTTGAAACATAAATCAGAGGCTCTTCATAATTTCAAGAGCTATAGAAGGCTGGCTAAAACCTAGTTAGGGGGAAAAATTAAAAGGCTCAGGACAAACAATGGGACAAAATACATATGTGGCAAATTTAAGGATTTTTTGGAGAAGCATGGAGTGAAGCATAAATATGCTAGTCCCTACACACCCCAACAAAATGGAGTGGCCAAAAGGAAGAATAGAAGCCTAGTGGAGATGGCAAGAACCATGTTGGCTAAGCATGGTACATCATATGGCTTCTAGAGAGAGGTTATCACCACTACAACTCAGGTTCAAAACAGATGCCTGATAAGACCACATACAGAAAAAACACATTATGAACTGTGGTATGGTAAAAAGCCAACTGTAAACACTTTAAAGTGCTTAGGAGCCCTTGCCTCATTAAATTCAAAGGTAAGCATCTTGGTAAATTTGATGAGAAGGCTGATGAAGGTATATGCTTGGGCTATGTACTAAATGGAAGAGGCTTCAAATGCTACAACAAAAGGTTGTTGAAATTGGTGGACAGCTTTGATGTCAAAGTGATTGAAGATGGTGTTGCAATGCAATCATAGCATATGGAAGCTGAAGATACCATGTATGACAATCGAAGAGAGTCTAATAGTGATGAATCTGAGGTTGTCCAGCATGAGGAAGATGTTGATTCTCAAGTTATAAGTGATGAAGAAGAAGAATCAGGGTGTTTCCAAACTCATAAACGAGTCAGAGCTAAAGTTGAGGCCAAAAACATTATTGGCAGGAAAGAGGACTCTGTGTAGACCAAAAGAAGACTAAGGGGCAATGAACAAACCTCATTGATTTCCAAGGTTGAACCCAAGTTTGTGGAAGAAGCATTAAAGCACAAGGAATGAGTGAGTGCTATAAATGAAGAGCTTGACCAAATTGAAAAGAATAACATTTGGTGTTTAGTCCCTAAACCTAAAGGGAAAAACATCATTGGAACCAAATAGGTGTTCAGAAATAAGATCAATGAAAAAGGTGAGGTGGTAAGAAATAAAGCAAGACTTGTTTGCAAAGGTTACTCACAAGTAGAAGGTTTTGACTTTGAAGAGACCTTTGCTCCGATGGCTAGACTTGAAGCAACAGAATATTCATGGCTATTATTGCTCAGAGGAATTATAAAGTCTATTAGATGGATGTGAAGTCTGTATTCCTGAATAGAGAGCTTAAAGAAGAGGTATTTATTAAACAACCTGATGGTTTTATATTTGATCATAATGGCTCAAGTGTGTGCAGATTGAACAAGGCTTTATATGGCTTAAACCAAGCTCCAAAAGCATGGTATTCAAAGTTGGATACATGCCTTAAGAACATGAAGTTTAGAAAAGGAATGTGAATAACAACCTGTATATCAAAGAAGACAACCAGGGCCAATTAATTGTTATGGTCTACGTTAATGATATAATCTTTACTGCAAAAAGAAAGGCCCTATGCACTGCCTTTGCCGAGTAGATGAAGAAGAAGTTTGAGATGTCTATGCTTGCTGAAATGAAATTCTTCTTAGGATTACAGGTATTGCAAAGCGAGGCTAGAATTTTTCTCTCCTAAGAAAAGTATGCTTGTAAGCTATTAAAAAGGTTTAAGATGGAAAATTCTAAAGAAGTAAGCACTCCTATCATGATTAAAACAAAGTTAAGCAAGGATAAAGGCAACATGGTTGATCAAAAGGAATACAGGAAGTTGATTGAAAGCTTATTGTATTTGACAGCATCAAGGCCTGATATTGTTTTTGCTATAACCCTTTGTGCTAGATTTCAAAGTAACCTCAAAGAGTCCCATCTTGTGACGATTAAGAGCATTCTCAGGTATGTGATGGGCATAACTAATTATGGGCTGCTTTATGATAGGAGCGGATAGCTTAATCTATATAGATATACAAATGTGGATTAGGTTGGAAAATTCTGATGATAGAAGGTCAATGTCCAGTGGTGCATTTTATTTGGGCAATAGATGTGTTTTATGGCATAGCAAGAAGTAAAATACAATGACTCTAAGTACTGCAGAGGCTGAATATGTGGCTGCGACTCAAGCTTGTACTCAACTGCTATAAATGAAACAACAACTTGAAGATATGAAGGTGGATGTACAGCTACCATTACTGATTGGTTGTGACAACCAAAGTGTCATCAATTTGTCAAAGAATCCTGTCCAACACTTCAGAACTAAACATATTGAAATCAAGTGCCACTTCATTAAAGAGAAGGTGGAGAAAAATGAAGTAAAGCTAAAGTATGTGCCGATCGCAGAGCAAGTGGCAGATATATTTACTAAATCTTTGTCAAGAGAGATGTTTCAAAAGCTGAGGCTAACCTTATATGTTCAGCCAACCCTTAGAGGTTGAGGTATTTTCTAACCCCTTTCCCCTTCCCTCTATTATTATTCTTTAGATTTGTTGTCAAAGGGGGAGATATTTTGCATAAATTTGCATAAATCCAAAGAAAGTGTAATACTTATAAAAAAGGGGTAGTAACTTGATGGATAAATGGGGAAAACTTGTTAAAGGGGAGAAGTAAACAGAAGGAGTAACAAGTGATGCATGTTTCAAGGGGAGCCAAATGACTTTGTGCAGAGGATGTTGTGCATGGTTAGATTTAATATGTTGCCAACAAATCCAAAGGGAAAGATTGTTGAGCCTATCTTTAATGGCTAGTGTTGGATGTGTTGATTTGATATTATGAATGTCGTTAAGATGTAGTGAGGTCATTGGGAGAAAAAGGTGATGACATGTCAACCCTGGCGTTGAGGAGTCAATGTTGACCATTGACCCCAAATTTTAGGAATCAAATCCGACCATTGATTGTAGGGCAACATGTGGGAATTAACAATGACCATTGATGATCGTGTAACCCTAATCCCTAGGCTTTATAAATACCCTTAGGTATCTTGCAAAAAATAATAATAATAAAGAACAAAGGGCTGCAGAAAATTGAGTGAACAGCAAGGAGAGATGTATGAGTAGCAAACTTAGGGAAAAAGGGAGGTGAATGACAAAGAGGAGGCAACCACCAAGCAAGGTGCAACCGGCCAAGAAGGAGAGAAAGAAAGCAAAGGGCAGCCAACCAAGAAGAGTGCTACAACCACCAAGGAAAGAAGGTAACGTAGTTAGCCAAGGATAGGGAGAAAGAAAGCAAGGGGCAGCCAACCAAGGAGAGTGCAGCAGCCACCAAGGAAAAAAGGCAAAGTAGTCGGCCAAGAAGAGAGCAACAGCATATCCAAGAAGCTTTCTTGCACTAATAGCACATCTAGGAGACTTCCCAGCAGCAATAGCACATCCAAGAGGCTTCCTAGCAGCAATAGCACGTCCAGGAGACTTCCTAGCACCAGCAGCACCTCAGGAGGCTTCCCAGCAGCAGAAGCACACCCAGGGATCAAGCAAAAAATCAGAATGTGCAGTAACAGGTCCAAGAATCAACCAGCAAACCAGCAGCGATGTGTGAAGACAGCTGTAGTATGCAGGGATAGCAGCAACGTGAGAAAACAGCTCCAACGCGTAAGGAGAGCAGCAGCGGCACAAGAAAACAGCTGCAACGCGCAGGAAGAGTAGCAACAGCACAAGAAAACTACTGCAGCACATAAGGAGAGCAGCAATGGCTCAAGAAAACAATTGCACCATGTAGGGAGAGCAGCAGCGGGAAATCTGCTACAGTGCATAGGGAGAGCAGTAGTGACGCGAGAAAACTGTTGTAGCACATGAGGAAAGTAGCAACATACGCAAACAACAAACACAGCATGCCCAGATAGCAGGAATAGCATGTGCGGACAGCAGGCTCAAAGAGTGCGAATAGTAGGTGCAGAGAATGTGGACAGCGGGTGCATAGCGAGCGTGGACAGTGGGCGCACAGCACTCGCCTACAGCAGGTGCAGTGAGCATGGATAGCGAGCACACAGCACGCACATACATTGGGCACACAGAGCGCAAACAGCAGATGCACAGAGGCAACAACGCGTACGCATACATACAACATTAACAGCGTGCACAAACAGCAACGGCATTGCACAGGCAACACCGGCAGCGGGTGAGATAACACTGATAGCGAAGGAAGGAGAAGATCCATATTCTACTTTAGCAGACTGTACACATTGTGTGATTGTTCTCTAGGAAAGGTTTTTCCATAAACTATTGATAGATTTGTTGAAAAACAAGGTGGGATACCCTTGGAGTGATCGGGAGATCATTGTAAGTGGTTAAGGAGTAATCCTTCTGCAAGTAGTGAAGGAGTGATCCTTCCACAATATTACTGTATCCCTTGATAACAAGTGTGAATTGTGTAATTTAGGAGTGATCCTATCACACTAAGGACATAGCTTACACATTGTGAGTGAACCACGGAAAAATTGTCATGTGCTCTTTAGTGCTTGCGCATTGTTTCTTATTCATACAGTCATGCTCACGTAAAAGAGAAAATTAAAAATTAGATCATCGGCTCTAACAAGCCATAAAGGTTAAATTCAAACTGATTTGTAAAAAGATGATATCTCATACTAATTCACCCCTCCTCTCAGTGTGTGACCTAAACCGGTCCACATCAGTTACCAATCAAACATAGGATAGAAAAGCTATTTGGGTCCTTTAATTTTAAAGGGAGTTCATTTTGGATTATGGCACTACTTTTTTTTGTTAAAGCAATAGTTTCATGATCTCCTAGCCACCTTTTATTAGAAGAATCTCCTCTAAGAACTTGACATAGGTGAGCATTTGTTGTAAGGCTTTAAAAAATGGAATGTTGATGTGAAGTTGCTTGAGAACCTTAAAAAATTTGTTAAACTACCTATTTAAGACTACCTTCCTAAACCTTATGGAAATGGCAATGGCAATACATAAGGTTTAAGTAAATCTTTCCTTTTACTTTCTTCCTTCTGCATTTGTACATCTTGCACAACCCTTTTGCTTTGATTTTTTGTTATTGGGGTTGCTCTCTTTATCACCTCCTCGTTATCATCAAAAAAGGTCTCACCTTCTGCATCACTTTTTTCTTCACTCCTTTACCATTCAAGCAATCAACTCTCACTCCTTAAGGCAATGACTTTAATGTGTTCCTTTGGATTAAACTCGGATTGGCTAGGAATTATGACTAATTGTTTGTCATGAGAAGAAGATAAAGCCTGTTAAGCAATCTGATTCTCTAGCATCTTGTTATGGGTAGCTAGCTAATCTGTCTTTATCGAAAGTTGTCTCAACATTTCCTCATTAACCTCATTTGTCTTTAATTGTTGTATCATGAAATTCTCCATTAAAATCTCGAAGTTGGATTTTGGAAATGGATAAGGATTACATTGTTGATTCTTTGGTTGAAAACCTAATTGTGGTATGTGATTAGTGGGTTACTAGCATTTCCTTAATTGCAATAGGAAAAATTTGAATGATTCCTCCAACCAAGATTGTAAGTAATGGTGTATGGATTGCCTTGCTACTTTTAGTTGAAATTGTTGTTAAGGTAATTAACCTACTCCCTGGCATTGCCAAAAGAATAAGTGCTAGTACTTTGGCATTCTAAATATGGATGAGTACCTTTATAAAAATCAAAACTCAACATAAAGGATCCAACTAAATTCACACTAAACTTGTTCATCATCTTAGTCAATGTATCAACTTTAGCATTTAACATATTTATACCATTAAACATAACTCTCCCTGCCATGCATTTGATTTGATGACAATTTGCTCCTCATTAATAATTGTTAGAAGCCATTACCTCCAAAATGTTGTAAGCCTTCTCTACCATCTTCTTTAACCAACTACTAGCTACTATTGCATCAATTGTGATATGTAACTCATTATTGAAAGTTTAGGGTATCATCTTGTTATTCCCACAGCCTTGTATGGGTTGTAATTGTTGTCAACTAGGTTTAAG